>JBBYHO010320729.1:0-29567 GCA_038382025.1 Adansonia gregorii | reverse complement strand
TTAAACACAAGCTAATTGAGCTTAAGTTTTAGTTATATCAAAACTAAGATTAATTCAAAGCTAATATAGCTAACAGAACTGTCAAGAGTTAGTCACCTAACCCATAGCGGTAGTTGTTACGCTCTCTCAGCTTAAGAAAAACAGAAGGTTGATACATCTCCAAGCACCAGTACTATTTAGGCTCAAGCAAAGAATTTTGAGCTCGAGAAAGTCAAGGAAGCAGTGAGTGAAAGAGAAGCCATGAAATTTCTCAAGTTTATCAAGCATAGTGAATATACTACATTATAGACCAGTTAAGCAAACAACCCACAAAGATCTCTATGCTATCTCTACTTATTAATTTAGAGGTTCATCAATATGCATTACTAAAGGTGTTAAACGAAGCATATGTGCCACTGAACATTTCTATGGACAAATTACATCGGCTAGTGAACAATATCATGGTCGATAATTATATCTCCTTCACCGATGATGAAATCCCACCCAGAAGTAGGCGTAGTTATAAAGCTCTACACATCATTACCCATTGCAAGGGACACATTTTGCCTAAATTACTTATAGATAATGGGTCGGCCCTTAATGTTATGCCCATTGTCAAAGTTCCATGTGCCCAGCCTTTATAAACTTCAGACGATTTGAAGGGCCAAAGTGCGTTCAACTTAAAAAATATTTTGATGTTTAACATGAAAGAGTGAAAGACCATCAGATGAATCGCTCATTCAACTAGTCTTGGATGGCCACAACGAAGTGGCCATAAACTTAGAATCGCCACCGATAATTTTAAGTTAGGCATGACCAGACGCCTATTGAAAATAATACCAGAGATTCATTGTTTTGGGTCTGAGAGTTGGTTACGTGTGGGAAAGGATTAGCACCCCTACATCACCCAAAAATCGATACCATCTAACTATATCTTACTTGAATCTTGGTTTTTTTGGTTTCATTTTTATCATTATTTAAATATAGTTCCTTCGAATGCATGCAATATTGTAAAGATATGAGTTCGGGTTTTAATGAAAATTTTATCACCTATGCACCTCAGAAAGGTGACAAACATAGGGATTTTTGATGAAAACAATCTCCGAACAAGTTTTTTAAAAAATCAAATGTTTTATGCCTTGCACTAAAGAGATATCAACATTCAACATCGTTTTGTGATTTTGAAAATAATTTTTAAAGCAAGAATGCTCGAGGTCCCTGCAAGAGGAAACGTATCAGTAAGATAGGAAACAAAACAATAAATAAATTTGCATAAAAATAAACACACAAAATACATAGAAAAAAGGGTGATCGAAATGTGTCTCGTAGTTGTCTTCGATTATTGATGAATAGCCAAGACAAAAACATTGAGACTTAGTCAAATTCAATGGAAATTTGAGGAGGAAAAAGATTTTGATGACTCCGAGATGTCCTAAAAAAAAGTTTAAATTTTAAAAGAAATATGGAGAGTGGGGTTGGAGTATCCCCTCAGAGTGTGAGGTTAGAGTATCCCCAAAGGTGAAAATTTGATGTCATATTAAGGTAAAAGTGGGGTTAGAGTATCTCTTCAGAGTATTGGGGTTGAAGTAACCCCAAAAATAAAGGTTTGATATTGGATTTGTATTAAAAGTGGGGTTAGAGTACCCCTCAAAATAGTAGGGTCAGAGCATCCACGAAAATGGAGGTTTGATATAGGATTCAAGTTAAAAGCAGGGTTAGAATATCCCCAAAGATAAAAATCTTCAACATTGAAAGAAATAGGTCATATTATTGAAAAAAAGAATCTTTAAAAATCAAGAGCCAAAGTTTTGGCTAAAATGTTCCTATTTTATTTAGCCTTGGCTGAGTCTAAAGGGCTTAAGTCATGGGAGTGAGCCGAGCAGATCATGAGGTGTTCGAATGCTTCAATAAGAGCATTTCAAAGATTGGCCAGAAACAGAGGACAATATTACATCATTTTTCTTTCTAAATTTATTTTGAGCTCATCCAGAGGTCCTCAATGGTAAACAAGGTATCATTGGAAAGGTAACTCGATGAAGATTAATGTAAAAGTATTCCAAAAAATCCTAGAAAATCACTCTTTATGTAGAATTAATTTTTAAACTTTGGCTTGTCTTAACACTGGCGGCATGTATAGGGTAAAGGTATGATGGATTTTGAAAAATCATTTTGGATTCATCCGGAATCCTTAAAATGTGAATCATACAATTTTGAAAAGAAAATTTCATAAAATTTATGGGAAATATATTCAAGGGATTAAAAAAATGTTGTTTGTGGGTTGAAATAGCCTAAATAGTAAATTGCTCGCTGGATTCAAGGGTTCTAGACAGCAAAGATTTGAAAAATCATAGCTATTTCATTCAAGATGTCTAAAAGTAAATGAGATATCATTGGAAAGGTAATTTAAAACCCTTTAAGGGAAAAATGCTAATACATTCTGCATAAATCATTTTTTATTTTTAAATAATTTTTCAAAACTAAACCACTGTGTTGCTAGAACAAAACATGGAAGGTGTTCGGTGTTTTTGGTTTTTCATTGGGTTAAGCTCAGGCCATGGATGTTTGAGCATCTATAACTGAGATAAGGGGTTGACATGGGCATCACGAGTTCATTTCACAGTCTTTGAGTAATTTGGGATGATGGAATAATTTATTGACCATGCCATCAT
Source organism: Adansonia gregorii (assembly GCA_038382025.1). Lineage (NCBI taxonomy): Eukaryota > Viridiplantae > Streptophyta > Magnoliopsida > Malvales > Malvaceae > Adansonia > Adansonia gregorii. The sequence continues at coordinate 26,919 of JBBYHO010320729.1, read as the reverse complement.
GAGGGTGTTTAGCTAAGGACCAAGGATTCATATTTTTTCATCTGAAAGACTTCATTTCATTTTTTTTGAAAACCAATATTTTTATACTCATTCTTCCATGAATCCAGAACTGAATGCTTGCTTTATGCCCAAGGTTGGAAAACCAACTTCATAAAAATCTTAAGCCCATGTTATTCTCTATGTATAGGAGATAGCATGTGCCTAACTCGTGGGGTATTTTTTGAAATTAGGTTTTATAGCATTCAAACAAGCATCTCAACACAAACAAAGTGCCACTAACGTGATATAGAACATGAAGAACATGTATACACAAAAAAAGAATGCATGGAGATAATAGGTAGATGCATGAACATACTTAACATGAAAATGCTGAAAAAAAAGCATTTTTATTTCATGAAACCTATTAAGCTGCTAGGAAACCTATGGGCATGCTCATGACATGTTAAGATGCATGCTTTACATGAGATGCATATGTGAATATGGAAGGAACATAGCAAGGTCACATGGATAGAGGCTGTTATGGTGATGAAAATGTAAAGGGATACCATGTAGACACTAAGAAAAACTTTAAGATCCTAAACTACCATGACCAAAGCCAAAAAAATGCATGAGAGTCCTAGGGTGGCCATGAAAGCATCAAAAGGGTTTACTAAGATGATGTTAATGACAAAATGGAAAATATAAAGATCAAGGTAAAGGGGATATACCAAAAAGCTTAAACTTTCTTTTTTTTTCGGAGTAGTGGTTGTAGGCTTAATTTCTTCTTTCTCCTTGCTGTTATTTAGTTAGAAAAGGATAAAAAAAAGTAGTGTCTTAGTGGTTTGGTTGATGGTGAGGTTTTTTAAGGATCAAAATATGTGGAAAGTTAGGTTCTTAAAGGTTTTCTAGTGGTGGTTTAGGGTAGCTACGGGAATAGAGTATAGAGGTAAAGAAATAGTGTTTTTAGGGGCTGAGAATGGCTTAAGGATTTATAGGGAGGAGTAAAGAGTTTCCTAGGATTACTGGAAGAATTTTTTTCTCTTTAAGGTAGCTAGTTTTTTTTTAGGTAACTTTCCCTAAAATCACTTATTCTCTTGGTTCAGCCCCTATTTATTAGAAAATAATGCAATGGGGCTCATTAATTTTTCTTCTGCAGCAAGGCATATTTTCAGCTGCCATGTTTAGTTGATTTCTTTCTTATTGGTTCTACCATGCTGATCAAGGGGGTAGAAAGGCTATGAAAGCATGCAACTTAGAGATATGCCTGCCACCTTCTTACACCCATATATTTTATGAAAGTGACCTTTGTCATTTATTGTTTAGACTCCCAAAATTTATTAGAATCCGTTAATGAACCCATAGTTAAGATTTGCAATGTTATATGATAGTTCTTTGGTGCAAAAACTTGTTTAAATTGGATTTTGAATGGGTAATGCAAACGCTAAAAGGTGGCTCGAAATAGCCAAAATGGCTTGCATGTATCGATACATATCGCTCTGTATCGATACTTAAGGCAAATTTTATGTATGAGTATCGATAGAGGGATGCTTGTATCGATACTAAGAGCATAAATTATTTCTAGTCTCAAGACTTTGAGACCTATATCGATACTCCATGGACTTGTACAGATACTCATGCTTGTGTATCGATACATTTTGCCAAAAATCATAATTTAGCTATTGCCAAGATTTGTATCAATACAATCATGCTAGGTATCGATACCAAACCTTCACGTATCGATATTACACTTGGAAATTGAAAATTTTGGTAACGTTAAAGCCTCGTGACAATGTTTAAGCACTTATATGACCCATACATACCTTAGTTCCTCAAATTGTCTTATCTTGGTCACAAAAAAAGGAAAATTACCCTGTTTTTGAATTTTTCTTTACAATGATCCATCGTCCCCTAGCTTTATTTCTATTTTTTTTGATTTTATCACCTTTTGCCTAACCCTTAAGATACTAAAAACTAGTTTAGACAAAATAAGGTGTCTACAGCTACCCTTCTTTGACTGTTGCTAAGTATTAGGAACAACACAAAGATAAATAGACACCATTTTATTCAAGCAGTGTATTGGGCTATTTTTTAAGTGGAAAAGAAAAGGTGTCTTGTTCTTTAATGACTAAAGGGAAGAAATGCAACTAATTCGTGTGAATCTTACTCTTTGAGGACTAAAATGAAGAGGGTGCCACCAACTTATGTGGGCTTAAAAGAAAAAGAAAAGGCATCCTGCTCTTTGAGGACTAAAATGAAAGGGGTGTTATGTGGGCTTAAAAAGAAAAGAAAAGACGTCTTATTCTTCAAGGACTAAAATAAAAGAGGTGCCACCAGCCTATGTGGGCTTAAAAGAACAAAAAAATTCATCCTACTCTTCGAGGAGTAAAATAAAAAGATTGCCACCAGCTTGTGTGGGCTTAAAAGAAAAAGAAGATGTGTCCTACTCTCTGAGGACTAAAACAAAAAAGGTGCCACTAGCTTGTATGGCCTTAAAAGAAAAGACGTCATGCTCTTTAAGGACTAGAATGAAAGAAAAGGTCCTACTCTTTGAGGACAAAGGAAGAAAATGTCTTGCTCTTTGAAGACAAGAAAAAAAAGTCTTGCTTTTTGAGGACAACAAAAGAAAACATCCTGCTCTTTGAGGATAAAAAAGGAATGTCTTGTGCTTTAAAGACAAAGAAAAAAAAGTTCCTACTCTTTGAAGACAAAGAAAGAAAAGATCCTGCTATTTGAGGATAAAGAAAAGAAAACATCTTTCTCTTTGAGGATAAAGAGAGAAAACATCCTACTCTTCGAGGAAAAAAAGAAAATGTCCTGCTCTTTGAGGACAAGGAAAAGAAAATATCCTATTCTTTTAGGACAAAGAAAGAAAACATCCCGTTCTTTGAGGATAAAAAAAGGAAACATCCTACTCTCTGAGGATAAAGAAAGAAAAAGAAATGTCTTACTCTTTGAGGACAAAAAATAAAAACGTCCTATTCTTTGAGGACAAAGAAGGAAAACAACCTATTTTTTGAGGACAATGAAAGAAAATGTCTTGCTTTTTAATGACAAGAAAAGAAAATGTCCTGCTCTTTGAGGACAAGAAAAGAAAATGTTCTATTCTTTGAGTATAAAGAAAAAAATGTCTTGGTGTTGAGAATAGATACTTTTCTTGGATAGTTTTCAATAAGCTTGTGATATCGAAGGTATTTACCTAAGATTTTTGAAGGTTTTTGGAAACAAAATGTTGCACCTTGAGCTCTTTACTAATTTACCTTTCGTACGGGGATTGGTGCTTGAAAGATGTTAAATCTTATAGAATGCATGAGAATGCATATACATGTTTAAATGATGCAAAAGTGGTGTTTCCAAAGGTATAATTTGTTAATTTTGGATCTTTCTCACATCTTATAAGGTAGCTGCTTGTCCGATAACCAATGATGGTAATAGAAGGATTGTGAAATTGGATGATTCATGTTGGAAGGCTCTAACTGTAAAGAGTCCTTTAGCAAGCATGAATGGTGCTTCTTTGCCAATTCTAACTCTAAAGATCCTTTTTGACTGTTCAAATGTGTTAAACCTTGGTTGTTTGGGTGCCAATCAAATTAGGATTTTAGCCTCTCTTTTTCATGATAGGCTTTTCTAGGGGTAAAGTTTAAACGTTTTTCAGGATACGAGACCAAAGAAGGTAGGACCAACCATGGCCCTAAAGTTCATTTTTTTGGTCTCTAGACCTAACAAAAATTCTCGCAAAGTTCAATCTTTCTAGGTAATGCTATGAAATCCTATTATTAGTTTTGTTCATTTATCAAGCATAATCAATTAAATGATAAACGTGTTGTAACATGGAATGTAGTGTTACGAAAAGGTTTTACGACAAATCAACCAATTGTATTCTTATTCGATCAAAAAATTTTAAAATACAAAAAAGTCAAAGAAGTCTTACCGGATGATTGGCTACAATGCTGATGACCTGAATTTTTCATAGAGTGCTTTCGAAGACTTTCTCTCGAGCAAACGATCCTTGTGGTGTTGGCCAAATCAAAAGAAGATTCCTTAGATTGCCCCATGGTGGGATGGAGGCCTCAAAGTTGGTTAGTTTTCATTTTCCAAGTGTAACTGTGGATGAAGTTTGGTTAGCATCGAACAGATAGGTGAAGTTATGATTTGGCATCTTGGTCAGAGTTATGAATATAGGAAAGATTGGTTTCAGGCTGATGATGGTTTGGGCTTGACTTAGTTTGAATGAGTTTGGTTACTTAAGTTGCCCTCTTGAGTTTTTGACTTAAGTTGGTTTTTTCTTTTTTCTTTTTTTTTTTTAATTTTTTTTTATTGTTTTTTTAGAGAATGGTGGGCAAAGGGCTAATAGAATGCCCTTTCGGGTTTTTATCTTAAAGTTTTTTTTAAGCATAATATTTTTTTACGAAATCAGAGTTCATAGGTTAGGCAGGTCATTTCCATCCATTTTGGTTAAGATTAAAGCTCCTCCAAAGAATACACGCTTCACCATGTATGGTTTTTCCTAATTTGGGGTCCATTTTCAATGAGCATCTTTATAGATTGGGAGAATTTGCTTAAGCACCAAGTCATCGTCTCGGAATTGATGAGGATAGACCTTTTTGTCATAGGCTCTCATAATGTATTTTTGATACATTTGCCCACGACAGATGGCTTTGATTCTCTTCTTTTAGATAAGATTAAGTTGCTGAAATCGATCTTTAACCGGTTCGGCCTATTTAAGTTGTGATTCCATTAAAACTCTGAGGGAAGGGATTTCAAACTTGATAGGTAGAACAACTTCCATGCCATAGATTAAGGAAAATAGTGTAGCACCCGTAGAAGTTCATACGGTTGTGCGATAAGCATGTAAAGCAAAGGGTAACTTTTTATGCCAATCCTTGTACATCTCAACCATCTTTTTGATTATCTTTTTGATATGGTTATTGGCTGTTTCCACTGCCCTATTCATTTTTGGAAGAATGGGATGAAATTTTGATTCTAAATTTTGAACTGAGAATAGATTGCTTGCGTTATCTTGTTTTTCAGGTTACGTGCATTATCAGTAATGATTTGTGCGAGAAGACCATATCTGTAGATGATGTCATGCTTCACAAATTTACACACGATAGCTTTAGTGACATTAACATAAGAACCTATTTCCACCCACTCAGTGAAATAGTTGACAGCAACTACGATGAAACAATGTCCATTGGAGGCCTTAGGGGTGATTGGTCCAATCATGTCCATGCCCCACATAAAAAATAGCTATAGGGCTGTCATAATGTGCAATGGTACTAGAGGGACATGGATCTTGTCCATATAGATTTGGCATTTATGGTGGGCATAATTAAAGCAATCCCTTTCTAGAGTCACCAGTAGCAGCCCGATCGCATGACTTGTTTTGCCATTCTGTGCCTATTAGCATGCGTATCATAGATCCTCTCATGGACCTTCTCGAGGATTCTTTTGGCTTCTAAGGCATCCACGCACCAGCGTAATATCTGGTCCCAACTCTTCTTGTATAGAACTCTGCCATCCAAAATAAAGTTTGCAACTATTCTTTGTATATTTTTTTATCATTTTCAGTGGCATGGTTAGGGTATCGTTGATTTTTGATATACTAGAGGATGTCATGATACCAGGGTAAACCATTTTTTTCCTTGATATTCTAGCAATATGTCAGTGTTGAATGAATGCTCATCTGAATAAGGGCAACGTCTGACTCCTGATTGACCTTAAACATAGATGATAAGGTGGCTAAGGTATCAGCAATTTGACTTGCTTCTCGAGGTAAATATCAAAAGGTAACATCATCAAATTATTTTTTCAGTTTTGAGGTTAACTTTTATAATGAGTTAGTTTGGCATCACGTGTCTGCCATTCCCCTTTCAATTGTAAATGACAAGAGCTGAGTCTCTAAACACTCATAAGGTTTGGATGCCCCTTTTAATGGTGGCTTGGAGTCCCATAATGCAAGCCTCATTTTAGCTATATTGTTGGTGCAGTCGAAGCTCCATTTTGCAGTGAAAGGATAATGGCTTCCCTCTAGTGAGATTAAAATTGCCCCAATTCCATGCCTCAATGCATTTGAAGCACCATCAAAAATCATTTTCCCAGGTGAATCACTATTGGTTGCATCTCCCACTTCAGATATGCATATTAGGTCTTTATCGAGGTATTGGAAGTTCAAAGGTTGATAATCATCCGTTGCTCGAGTAGCTAAGAAATCTATGATTGTGCTACCCTTGATGGCCTTTTGATTCACATACACAATCTTGTATTCAAAAAGAAGAACTTGCCACTTAGCCAATCTCCTTGACAATGCAGGGGCTTTACATAAGTATTTGATGGGATCCACTTTGGCAATCAACCATGTGGTGTGGTATAACATATATTGTCTTAACCTCCTAGCTATTTGGACTAGAGCGTAACATAGCTTTTCTACTATCGAGCAGTTATTTTCACATTCTATGAACTTCTTATTTAAATAGTAGATAGCCTGTTCTTCCTTTCTCGAATTATCATGCTGTCCTAATATAGAATCCATCGAACTATCAAAAATTGATAGATATAAAATTAGAGGTCTGCTTGGGATTAAGGGTACAAGCACTGGAGGGCTTAAAAGGTATTGCTTTATTTTATCAAAGGCTTTTTGACATTCTCCATTCCATTCTCTAGGAATTTGTTTACGAAGTAGCTGAAATATTAGGTCACATTTATCGGTCAGTTGAGATGTAAATTAGGCTATATAGTTTAATCTTCCTAAAAAACTTATTCATTTTTTTGGGGTTTGAGGTAATAAAAGGCTTTGAATGGCCCTAACCTTATCGGGGTCCACTTCTATTCCTTTTTCACTCACAATGAAGCCCAATAACTTGTCAGATGTGACACCAAATATGCATTGGCAGAGTTTAACTTGAGCTAATATTTATGAAGGCATTTGAAGAGCTTTCGTAAGTCGGCTACCTATTCATTCTCTCTAAGTGACTTGGTGATTATGTCATCCACATAAACATCGATCTTTTTGTGCATAAGGTCATGAAAGAATGTCACTGTTTCCCTTTGATAAGTTACTCCAGCATTTTTGAGCCCAAAAGGCATCACTTTGTATCAAAAGGTTCCCTGCATGGTCACGAAGGTGGTTTTTTCCATGTTTTCTATCACCAATTTGATTTGGTTGTATCTCAAAAATCCATCCATGAAAGAAATTACCCACTAGGGTATCAACATGGGGCAAAGAAAAATTGTTTTTTGGACTAGCTCGGTTCAAGTTCCTATAATCCACACACATTCACATCTTACCATCCTTCTTAGGGACTGAAACTATATTGGCCACCCACTCAGGTATTTGAGGACTTCGAGAAATCCTGCTTTAAATTGTTTCATGACTTCTTTTTTGATCTTTAGCAGCATCTCAGGTTTCATCCTCCTACACTTTTGTTGCACAAGTTTACACTCAAGTTTTAGAGGAAGTTTGTGGACTATGATGTTGGCATTCAACCTAGGCATATCCTAGTAAGACCAAGCAAACACGTCTTGGTACTCTTGGAGAAAATGGTTTCGGGTTGATGGTTTTATAAAGGTTCCAATTTTGACTTCCTTTTGGTCTTTTTCTATCCTAAGCTTTATGGTTTCAATGGGCTCTTTATGAGGTGAAATATGTTTTTCTTCTTGTTTAATTAGTCTGAGCTGATCTAGGGCTATAGGGTCCTTCTTGGAATCATCTTCATACTCAACCTCACCAGCATGGATTGCTTGCTCAAAGTCAATTTCCTAAGTCTCACTACGAATATTCATGTCATCTTTATCCGAATAATTGAAAATATGAAAAAAAGCAATATAGGCAAAAAAGATATGTAGAGGGAGGCAAAAATAGACACAATGAATGAAATGCATAATGTTCCATCATTTTCATTGATAATACTTAACAAAAAGCGCCCATACAAAGGATCCCATACTACCCTTAGGTGAAAGCATGTGGGTTTGGTTCATGGCATTACTTTGAAAGAGTTTTGAACAATACAGAGATTTTTGTCTCTGTCCAAACACTTGGAATAAACTCTGAAAGGCATATGTCTGTCTTTTCACCCATTGTTAATGGCTTGTCAGTTGCATTGATAGAGAAATCGTCAAAAGTCTTCCTTAACACAAGCATGCATTTGTTGATCTAGTGTTAACATGTCCACCTAATTGAAAGTTCTTATGTAATAGCAAAAATGCCATAGGTTCATGCCCCATGTCTTTTCTAAACAAGTGTGCTATTCTTTTCTCTGAATTCTTCTAGGCTTGCTTCTTTTTTTGCTATGCATTAGGCTTGAACCCTAATCCTCTCTTGTTAGTTTGATGGGTTACCTTTAGAGCTTTAGCATCTCTTTAAAGGCATCTTCCAAGCCTTTTTTTGGCTTGAGCACCTTTACCGACTATTAGTTTTAAGCTCATTTGCGTGCTTCCTAACAAATAAGGCTTAATCATGGGCAATCCTTCCTTAACATAAGTGGCATTAATGAACTTAAATGATTGAAAAGAGGGTTCTGGAATCCCCTTATTAGGTTTAACATATGCGGTATTGGTCGAAGTAGCAGCAATAATATCTTCTTTTCTACCAATACTGATAACTTTGTTTCTAATTACAAACTTCAATTTTTGGTGCAACGATGATGGAACTGCTCTTGCAGAATGGATCCATAGCCTTCCCAAAAAAGGCAATTATATGATGGAGCACTATGCATTACATGAAAGTCAACCTCACAAGTATATAGGCCTATTTGAGATGGGATAGTGATGTTTCCCATAACATTTCTACAGGTTCCATCAAATGCTCGCACAACAGTGTGACTATTTTGAATGTGAGACGCATCAATAGGGAACTTATTCAGGTATGACATAGGTATTACATTCAAAGTTGACCCATTATTAATGAGCACCCTGGGCAATATGCTTCTTTTGCGGTATGTGGTGATGTGAAGGGCTTTGTGATTCCCTCTTCCTCTTTGTGGAATCTCATCATCACTAAAGGATATGTAATTGTCAGCCATGATATTGTTCACTAGATGATCTAGCTGGCCTATAGAAATATAAAGAGAGACATAGGCCTCATTTAAAACTTTTAGGAATGCATTTCTATGAGCTTTGAAGTTTAACAAAAGTGGCAGCACAGATATTTTGGTAGGTTGCTTATTTAGCTGATCCAGATACTATTTTTACTGTGTTTGATGAACTTAAAAAACTTCATTGCCTCTTTCTCACTGATCGATTCCTTGGTGACTTTTGAATCTGACTCTTTAGTTACAGACTTAAGTGTTTGAAGATTCTAAATAGTATCCCTTTGCTAAGCTTCATCTCTTAAGGCTGGTGGCATTAACACCTACCACCCCAAGTCAAGTGGCTTACCTTTGAAATATCAATATTTAAGGCTAGTTGACTAGATTCCCTGATAATTAAGGTTTTACTCTTATAATTCTAGGGAACAGCCTTGTTGTCTTCATAGGGTAATATATATGGCAATTGAATGACCATCTTTAGTGCAAATAGGTAGGAATGGCTTGAAGACGTGATCGATTATATGCAAGATCAATGGTCTTTCGATGTGATGAAGGGATTATCGTTGATAGATTAAAGTGTCTTTATGATTTGAATAGTCAAAGTCTACTTTTCATCATAAAATTCAATGCTACCTTTCTTCATCATTCTTTAGACCATGGCATGAAACTCTTTACACATTTGAAGGGTATGATAATCTACTGTATGGAAATCGTAAAAGTTGTTTATTTTTTCTTCTTTTTTTTCGAGCCCATTAACTAATTTGGCCTATGCTAGAATCTGCTAAACTGTGCTCATTAGTGTTCTCAGCTTTTTTGTAGTATTCACAATCTTACAATTTTGCTCAATAATGAACCTTTATAAGTCTACATTTGCATAGGTTTCAAACGAACTGGCCCTTTTGTCGAACCTTGACTTTTGTGTTGTTTTTTACTTTTTTTTTTACATCTACCTGATTCTCTTTTCAAAGCCTCATCCATCATCCTATAAAGCATGACTACATCTGCAAAGCTTTTAGCGATTTTTTTGGCACTTCATCATTCTACAGTGACTATAGTGTGCCAATGAACCTGAGGATCATTTCCTTCTCCATTAATAATGGTTGAATTTGGGTAGCCTTTTCCATTCACCTAGAGGAGTAATGCCTAAAGCTTTTATTTGGCTACCTTTCTATACTTATAAGAGAAAGGTAAATTAGGACACCATCATCTTTTGCTTCCTCTATTTTGATGACGTTAATAGATGGATAAGTCGGTTCATGACATTTCTCATAGAATTCTATCTCGGATTGGTCCTTCATTCTTTTGACCATTTTTAGGAATAATAAACATTACTGTAAATCATGCTTTTAAGCATAGTAATAGTAAGAAGACTTTATGAATTCCTCTCTTAGGCTTACTATCCCAACCTTTTTAAATGCTTGCCACACTCTGCACATTGGCATTTTGACCTTTCTAATATCTCTTTTGATCCAATAGCCTTTCTCATTAATCACGGCATTTACCTTTGGTTCTGCGTGATTAAAGAGCGGGTTAGCCTTAACATTTGGTTCGAGCCGTTGCTCTATTTTGATTAGCAAGCCTTGTACCTTTCTTTTGAATGAAGTGCAGTTCTTAATTGAGTGTCCTTGTGCTCCAGCATAGTATTCATAGTAATTATTCTCATCATACCAGTTAGGGTATGATGAAGACTTTGGGTCTAAGAACACTAGGGCAACTAATCGACTGACTAATAGGTAATTGTAGATCTCTTTATATGAGTATGGTAAAGGTCAAACTGTTCCCTTTCTCGAGGTGCTTGATGATTGCTTAGGGCTCTGGCATTGTTTATACTGCAAGGTTGCATGCTTAGAGGAGTGTTTTAAACAAGATTTGGTGTGGGGGTGACTATTGGAGCAATCCCAGTAGAGTGAATTGCTGGTGTCATTTGGTAAGGGCTAAAACTGGATACAACATATTTAGGGCATATACCCTTTATGCTGAGCTTGAATTTTGAGGAAACTTTATGGTGCTGCACCTGATAGCATTTACTTTTTTTTCCTTCTTTACTTATTGGTTTCTTAATTGGCCCAGATGATTCTCCCATAGATATTGTCCCACTCTTGATGCATTATCAATCATCTCCCCTGATATGACCATATCAATAAAATTCTTCATGGCATTTCCTACCAACTTCTTATAGTAAGGAGATTTCAAGGTGCCGACGAACAAAACTATCATTTCTCTTTTAGTTAATAGAGGTTGAACCTGAGCTACCTCCTCCCTTCATCTTTAGGCGTACTGCTTAAAACTCTCAGAGGCTTTCTTCTCCATGTTCATGAGAGAAAAGTGATCTAGGGCCCAATCAGATATGTGCTTATATTGGTCGAGGAATGCACGAGCCATATCTGTTCATGTTTGAATTCTTATATCCCTAAGTACCATCGAAAAGCTGCCCAGCTAAACTATCCTAGAAGTAGTGGATTAGCAATTTTTCATTTTCCTCATACCCAATTATCTTGCAACAATACATTCAAAGGTGGGTAGTGGGATCTGTGGTCCCATTATATTTTTCAAACTCTGGCACCTTGAATTTGTGTAGAATGATAAGACTAAAGACCAGTCTTAGAGCCTTTGGATCTATAATTCCAAAATTATCACTTCTCTCGATAGCTCGAAGACATTTCTCTAGAGATTGGTATTTGTTTAAAGCTTTAGATAATAGTTTTGCTAATTTTGCCATTTGAGATTGAAGTTCTTAATTCTTGCAGGTTGATTGTTCTTGAGATTCTCTATACGTGAGTTCTAGTCACTTAATGCGGGACTGATGATTATTCTCCATGGCTTTACGATGGGTATGAGTGTTGTAGTGATGGTGAGCTAAAGATTTTGTGTTTCAGGATGCGGTTCATGACATGACATGAAAATGGATATGAAGCAGAAAAAAATTATGTTATTGATGTAAAGTAGAAAAAGAATAAATGTTATTAATGCAAATACAAGAGGGATAATTGGATTAGGAAACAACTCCACCAATAACATCTTTCATTGAAGCAATCAAAGTCTTAAACACATATGATTACATTAAAAAAATGTTTGGCATGATTACATTGTCTAATCACATTTTCTAAGAAATACAACAGTTCTTATTCGCGAGCTCTAGTGGGTAGGATGCTACATGCTAGAGATCGAGTTGCATCCATCATATATTTAGCCTCCAACTGAGCTGCCAGAATTTTGTCAATGAGATGGTTATGATGAGTCTAATTTGGCATGCCTGATTGACTATCTGTTGCCATTCTTGCTTTCACCATTCTGAAGCCCGTACTTATTCATCCATCTAATTTTGCAAGCTTGTAAGGACTACTCTAAGCTTTGAACTCTGACTGTTAACATCTTATTCTCAGCCTGATTTGCTCTTAAATCTCAAACTCGAGCTTCTAACTATGCATTTCTCTTTTGATAAGTCAATGCGAGGGTTCAAGCTTTGACATGCTTTTCTTCACTATCTTTAGTCACTTCTTTCCACTGATATTGTTCTTTTTTCGAGGGTGGTAATTTCTATTCTCCACTTGATTAAAGACTTGCCTTGGGTCATGATTTGTTTGCTTTACTGACAGCCATATAGCTTTTCCTCAAACTCTTAAGATCTTTTTTGAGACGATTCTTCTCCTTATCAGCTCGTTTTACCTTACCTTCATGTAGATCAAGGTCCATCTCAAATTGACTCTTTTCCTCCTTTAGGCAGGCAATTTCCTTAGTAAGAGTTGTCTTTTCTTGTTCGAATTCACATCTAAGCAATTCAATTTTAGAAAAGAATTCCTTATCTATAGATACAACAATGGACGGAGGCAAGGCATCATTGGTGCGATGTATCTTTCATTCATTATACCTCGGGGTCATACAACTTTCTCTCCAGTATTTTTTTATTCAATGAGTTTGTCTTCAAGCATGGAAGGCTAACTGAATTTTTTACTTATAATCTAACTCACCATATTCAAGGTTGCATGCCTTTAGGTCTTGAACAAAGGGGATAAATTGCTAACACAAAAATTGCTTAAGGACCAGAATATGTGCGTAGCTAGTACTTCCCCATAACCCAATGAGTGGCACACAATTGTAATCCCTATATCTGTACATGATGGTTTGTGTCAACAACCACGCAGGCTTCCATGCCACTTCATCCCTATTAAAATTCTAAAGTTTTTGGATCCATTGTTCCTGGAACTTTTTATGAAGCCATTCTTTCTCGAGGACTTTGGAGATAGGACTAGAGTCAGGGAAGAAATTGTATGGCCTTTTCTTTTCTTCCAGGCAAAGGTGGCTAACAAGACACAGGTGAAGTATAGTTGCATAACCAATGAAACGTCTTATCCTATTTTTTGGCAAAAACTAAGGGCTCAAATGGTTTCAGCATAGATAGCGGGTGTTGGGTTAATGTTGCAACATAGTCAGAAAACAAGAGCCACCACTGTTGCTTCGACATAACCTAACATCCTTGGGAAAATGACTAGGGTATATATCGCCAAAGTAAATATATCTTGAATTTTTTAAACATCAATAGTATTTCCATTGCCTCTTTCAAACTAGCCCACGAAATGCACTCACCGTTTCCCTTCTTCTTGATGTGATCCTTAATCCACACCTCGGGTGCACTAAGAATCTGGGCCAATCTTTTCTTAAAAGTTGAAAGGTTTAATGCCTTGCAATATATTTTTATCAGTCTTGGCCCTCTCAATGTTGAGCAACAAGGTATATTCCTTAACTATAAGGGTTAAATCCTCATGGTTGAAGGTAAAGCATCGATATGCAGGGTTCCAAAATTAAGAGGCAGCTTGCAACAAACTAATATCCAAATGGACCTAGAGTAAAAGGGCAATGTCCTCGTCTCTCTTCATGAATGATTCTTTCCTGGTACTATCCCAATTGGTCCATATATACTTCAGATCTTGCCAATTATTTTGATGATACCCTATTTTGATCTTTTCATGCACTGTTGAGATATACTTGAGTTTTAGGACATCCCTACTTTTACGCTACCATCGTTCGAACTAGGCTCGCACTTCTTCAAAAGATTTCAACTCTGGGGTAGACTGTCGCTCCATGATAGACACCTCTTGGTAAACACTACACCATTGGCCTATTATCCTATGGCAATGATAATAATGAAATGATGCATGCATGCAAAAGAGAACAAAAAGAGATGATAAGTTAGCAACTGTACAAAGAAATAAGCACACAAAGGAACAAAAGCAACAAAATGAAAATGCCATGTAGAAGTTTGCCCTAAAAATAAACAATATGATGCATAGAGATGAACATAACAATCAGATAGCATCACAGCATATCTTTACTAAGATTACCTTTATGCTTGGTGATACAATACCATGTAAGGTCAGGCCTGACCAAACAAACGATGAAGTTCGTTCATCAATATCTGTGTTAAGTCATCAGCATGGTGACTTGTTTTGGTCAGATTACGAAATGTTGGCATCATAGGTGTGAACATTTGCTCATCATCACCCACTTGTTAAGGAAGGATGAGCCATAGAACATTATAGCATACCCTAAAGAAATAAAAATAACATGACAAATGTGAGCGACGGTGTTCACCTATTGTCGCTTGTAAAATATGGTATATAGGAGTAAAGGTAAGAAGTGTTTCCCTGAGTGACCTTATTTTTTGGGTTATTCTATTAGCATTTCTGTATGGTTGGACATCGTTTGGCTCCTAGGGCTCATTATATGAGTTTAAGTAGATGCCGTAATAGGCATCTAAATCGCTTTTCCATTCAGTAAGGATAACCAAGGCACCCCGATCCAAGGCCTATTGCGGGTTTAGTGAAATAGGTTAACCCAGTTGATGTATTTCCCTATGCAAATACAGACAGTTACTCTTGAGACACATAGGTAATTTACATCCTGAAAGGTCTTGCCATACCAATGCAGAGGGTTACTCATGAAGGCAGATGGCTCATTTTCTCCCAATAATTAGGATCCTAGCTACACCATGGTATTTGGTGGGAATCTAATGCAAAATAAAAGTGCACGGTGTGTGCCAGGAAAACTATCTAACCTTTTTTTATTTTTCTCCATATTACCATACTTATTCAAATCAACATTCATTCAAAAAGAAGGCAATCCCTAAAAAAATCATACAATAAAGGCATAAAAAGTAAAAGATTAGAAGGCAAAAAGAAAAGGAATTATATCTAAATAATTATGAAAATCGAAAAATCAAGGATCAAGCAAGACATAGCTAGTCATAGGTAGAACTCTCTAAGTTGATCCCCAGCGGAGTCGCTAAGTGGTCGACGTTCCACGGGCCCGACCTTTACAAACTTTGAATGATCCAAAAGGCCAAAGTGCACTCGACTTAAAAAATATTTTGATGTTTAGTGTGAATGAGTGAAAGATCATTGGATGAATCATTCATCTGACTAGTCTTGGATGGCCAGCATGAAATGGCCAAAAACTTAGAGTTGTCACTAATCATTTTAAGTTAGGCATGACTAGGTGCCTACTGAAAATAATTTTAGAGATTCATTGTTTTAGGTCCGGGAGTTGGTTATGTGTGGGGAAGGATTAGCACCCACAATGCTCAAAAATCGATACCATCTAAGTATATCTTACTTGAATCTTGGTTTCTTCGGTTCCGTTTTTATCATTATTTAACTATAATTCCCTCTAATGTATAAAATTTTGTAAGGATATGAGTCTAGGTTTTAAAGAAAATTTTATCACCTATGTGCCTCAGAGAGGTGAGAAACATAAGAGTTTTTGATGAAAATGATCTCTAAATAAGTTTTTTAAAAAATCAAATGTTTCATGCCCTACACTAGAGAGATATAGACACAAAACATCATTTTATGATTCTGAAAATAATTTTTAAAGCAAGAATGCTTAAGGTCCCTAAAAGGAAATGTATTAGTAAGACAGAAAATCAAACAATAAATAAATTTGCACAAAAATAAACACATAAAATACATAAAAAGGGGTGATCAAAATGTATCTCATAGTTGTCTTTGATTATTCATGAATAGCTGAGGCAACAATGTTGAGACTTAGTCAAATTCAGTGGAAATTTGAAAAGAAAAAGATTTCGATGACTCGAGGATGTTCTGAAAAAAAGTTTGAATTTGAAATGAATGTGGAGAGTGGAGTTGGAGTATCCCCTTTGAAGAGTGGGGTTAGAGTATCCCAAGGTGAAAATTTGCTATCATATTGAGGTAAAAGTGGGGTTAGAGTTTCCCCTTGAGTAATGGGGTTGGAGTTTCCCCAAAAATAGAGGTTTGATATTAGATTTGAGTTAAAAGCGGGGTTAGAGTATCCTCTCAGAATAATGGGGTTGGAGTATGCCCCAAAATGGAGGTTTGATATTAGATTTGAGTTAAAAGTAGGGTTGGAGTATCGCTTCAAAATAGTGGGGTTGGAACATCGCCGAAAATAAAAATCTTCGATGTTAAAAGGAATAAGTTATAGTTTTGAAGAAAGAGAATCTTTAAAAATCGAGAGCCAAAGTTTTGGCTAAAATGTTCCTCTTTTGTTTAGCCTTGGTCCGAGTCTAAAGGGCTTAGGTCATGGGAGTGAGCCTAGTAGATCATGAGGCATTCAAATGCCTCAATAAAAGCGTTTTAAAAATTAAGCTAGAAATAGATGACAACTTTGCATCATTTCTCTTTCTAAATTTATTTTGAGCTTATCTGGAGGTCCCCAAGGGTAAACGAGGTACTATTGGAAAGATAACTCTGTGAGGATTAATTTAAAAATATTCCACAAGTCCTAGAAAATCACTTTCTAGGCAAAATTAATTTTTCAACTTTAGCTTGTCTTGATATTGGCAGTATCTACAGGGTAAAGGTATAATGGATTTTGTAAAATCATTTCAAATTTATTCAGAATCATTAAAATGCAAATAATAGCTTTTCGATAAGGAAATTTCATGAACTTTATGGGAAAAATATTCAAGGGATTTAAAAACGTTGTTTGTTGGGTCGAAACAGCTAGAATAGTAAATTGCTCACTGGATCTAGGGGTTCTACATAACGAAGATTCAAAAAATCATAGCTATTTCATTCGATACGATCTAAAGGTCAATGAGATATCATTGGAAAGGTAATTCAAAACCCTTCATCGAAAAAATACCAATACATTTTGGATAAATCATTTTTTATTTTTAAATAATTTTTCAAGACTAGACCACTATGCTACCAGAACGAAACAGGGGAGGTGTTTGATATTTTTGGTTTTTCATTGGGTTGAGCTCGGGCCATGGATGTTTTAAGATCTGTAACCTAGATGATGGGTTGACTTGGACATCATGAGTTCATTCCACAGTCCCTGAGTAGTTTGGGATGATGGAACAACCTGTTGACCATGCCATCATGAGGGTGCTTGGCTAAGGACCAAGGATTCACATTCTTTTCATCTAAAAGATTTTATTTCATTCTTTTGAAAACCAGCATTCTTATACTCATTCTTCCATGAATCTAGAACTGAATGCTTGTTTTACCCACAAGGTTGGAAAACCAACTTCATAAAAATCTTAAGCCTGTGTTATTCTCTATATATGGGAAATAGCATGTGCCTATCTCGGGGGTATTTTTTTGAAATCAGGTTTTATAGCATTCAAACAAGCATCTCAACACAAACAAAGTGCCACAAACATGATATAGGACATGGAGAACATGTATACACCAAAAAAGAATGCATGGAGATGATAGATAGATGCATGAACATACTTACGATGAACATGCTTAAAACAAGTATTTTTATTTCATGAAACCTATTAAGCTGCTAGGAAATGTTTGGGCATACTTATGACATGTTAAGATGCATGCTTTACATGAGATGCAGATGTGAATGTGGAAGGAACATGGCAAGGTCGCATGGATAGAGGCTGTTATGGGGATAAAAATGTAAAGGGACAGCATGTAGACACCAAGAAAAACATCAAGATCCTAAACTACCATAACCAAAGCCACAAAAATGCATGGGAGTCCTAGGGTGGCCATGAAAGCATAAAAAGGGTTTACTAAGATGATGTTAATGACAAAATAGAAAATATAAAGATTAAGGTAGAAAGGATATAGCAAAAAGCTTGAACTTCCCTTTTTTTCGGAGCAGTGGCTGTAGGCTTAATTTCTTCCTTCTTTTTGCTATTATTTAGCAAGAAAAAGATAAAAAGAGGTAGCCTCTTAGTGGTATGGTTGATGGTGAGGTTTTTTAAGGATCAAATTGTGTGGAAAGTTAGGTTCTTGAAGGTTTTCCAATAGTGGTTTGGGGTAGCTATGGGAATAAAGTATAGAGGTCAATGAAATAATGTTTTTGGGGCTGAGAATGGTTGGAGGATTTTTAGGGATAGATAAAGAGTTTTTTGGGATTGCTGGAAGAGTTTTTTTTCTCTCTAAGGTAGCTAGGTTTTTTTCTGAGGTAGCTTTCCCTGAGATCACTTGTTTTTTGGTTCAGCCTCTCTATTTTAGAAGATAATGCAAAGGGCCTCCTCAATTTTTCTTCTGCAGCAGGGCATATCTTCAACTGGCATGTTCATTTAACTTCCTTCTCATTGGTTTTGCCATGCTGATCAAGGGGGTAGATAGCCTGTGAAAGCTTGCAAGCTGGAGATATGCCTGCCACCCTCTTACACCCATATATTTTATGAACGTGACCTTTGTCATTAATTGTTTGGACTTTAAAAATTTGACCAAAACCAAAACCTCATTGTTTCTCTCTTTTTCTTGCTTATTAACAACAAGGAAAAGATGAAAATTTAAGCCATCTCTACTGCTCCACCTATTTGGCCAAAATTGAAGTCTTATTGGTATAACTTCCTACTTTATCAATTTTATTTTTTATTTTTCAAAACCTTTATCATTTTAGTGAGCTCTCCATGTTTCCATCACTCTCTTAGGATTATCATGCATTATTGTGGCTTTTGGTTATGGTAGTTTAGGATTTGGATGCCTTAATGCCCCTATGATGTGCAAAATGCCTCATTTTATCTTCATTATTTTGATAGCTCTTGCTCATGCATTTTATGCCTTATCCATGCATCTTGTTGTCGCAACATACCACGGGGTGGATCCTTGCGGATCTATGGGTGCTACGACTTAAAATATTTTTCTAACTTAGAAAATGTCTTCTTGACCGAGACTTTCCTCTTACGATGTGATGAGAATGAGAATGTATAGATTCTTGACTTATGATATAGTGAGGGGGACTATAAGATGAATCACTCATCTTATTGGTCTCGGACGACCATCATGAAATGGCCAACACTTGGAGTCACCACCAATCATTTTGGGCTAGGCATGATCGGATGCCTATTGAAACATATGTTTTGGTTACGAAACTCAAAACATCGATCCTGTGGTTTACATAATGCAAAGATTCATCGTTTGGGTTCAAGAGTTGGTTACGCGCGATGAGGTATGAACCTCTTCATGATGCTAGAAATCGGTGCCTTACTAGCTATGTCTTATCTCAGTTTCGATTCTTTCGATCTCAACCTGTGATTATTTCAATATAACCCTCTTTTAATGCATGAATCTTGTAGAGATACAAATCTAGGTTTTAATGAAAAAAATTTAATCTCATATACGCCTCGGAGAGATGGGAAATATAGAGATTTTTTATAAAAGTGACCTCTGGATTTTACTTTGAAAATGAAATGTTCCACATCAGGCACTAGAGAGATACCCATGGGGAACATTACCCTTAATTTTATTTGGAAACGTTTAGAAAACATGATGCAAATAGTCATCACAAAGAAATCATGTTAGTAAGATAATAAATGAAATAACAGAACATGGATCATTCAATGCAATGATAAAGAAAATGGGTGGACTATGGGAATTTATCTCACTTTTGGCATCAATTATCTAGAAATAACCGAATCAACCATTTTCGAGATGTATTTAGATTTCCTGATTAAACGAGATTTGTTTGACATATTTATGGAAATTCGAGAAAGAGAATTTAATTGCAATTGAAAAATAAGGTTGGAGTATCCCTTCGGAAAGATAGAGTTAGAGTATCCCCGTGGATGACAAATAATTTTGACAAAGGAAGATTTTTACTTTAATAATTTTGAAAAATGGGGTTGGAGTGTCCCCTCAAAAAGGTAGGGTTGGAGTATCCCCATGGATGACAAAACTTTATGATTCAAAAAATTGGTGAGCATTCGACAATTTTTGGCAAAAAGATTTACTGTGAATGAGGATGATAAAGATGTAAAATATATTTGTGCCTTGATACGAGCTAATAGGAGGTCAAAGCATGTTCTCGAATCTAATCAGGTTGACATAGAGACATTCGAATGTCTCGAGATGAATTTGGGAAAATAATTCGATTTTGACCAAAACCAAAAACAGGGGACAACATCGCACTATCTTGCTACCCGAATTTATTCTAAACTGATTCAAAGGATTTATGAGGTAGACAAGGAACCATTAGAAAGGTGACTTGATGAGGGTTATCCTAAAAATATTCCTCATATCCCAAAAAGTCATCTTCCGAGAGAATAAATTTTCAAATTTGGATCAATTTTGCTGCTGGCAGAGCATACGATAAACAAGGTGTATCAAACTTTGAAAAATCACTCCGGACTCATTTGGTATCAAAAAATTATGAACAATACCTTTCGAAAAGAAAATTTCATGAACCTTTTATGAAAAATGTTTGGAAAATTTGAAAAAATCATTTGGTGGGCCTGAACGGCCCAACCAGAATACATGCTTGGATTCCAGAGGTTCTAGATAGTTTAGACTTGAAAAATCATAACTCTCTTATCTAGAATGATCCAAGGCTGAATAAGACATTGTTTTAAAGATAATTTGATGTGCTTTGAGAAAAAAATCAAAAAATTCATGAAAAATGGTTTAGTATTTTAAAGTTGTGCTGCCAGCAAGGGACAAAGTAAAGCAGGGGATATCTTTCATTTTTCTATGTCCATGGGTCCAAACTCGAGTCATTGACGTTTGAACATCTATGACTGAAGGGAAAGAGTGGCATGAGCATCATGAACTCATTTGCACAGCCCTGGAGTAGTTTGGGATGATGAAACATCTCGTTGATCATACCACTTAAGGTTTTGACTCAAGAAAAAGGCATAAACATTTAGGGAATAGTTGTAAGACCATTTTCATTTCAAAATCAAAAAATTTGAGCTTGTTTAACCAAGATTCCAAAACTGAAAAACTTAATTTTCCCCAAGATATTTTGCTAGCTTTAAGGAAAATGCTAAGTCCATGTTAATCCTTATTGGTTAAGGTTAAGATGCTTGGCTTAGGGTTTTGAAAATCAATTTTTATCATTCATCAAGCATGCATTTTGACAACAAACATACTAGGGGGCATATAACATGAATAGGGATGCTAATTTTACTAATGGCCTCGACAAAAAAAGTGTTACGCACTTTGAAAAAAATGTTATGGATGCTAAAAATGATAATGATTCATGCAAGTTAAGGTGTAAATGTGCTTGAAATATGTTAGGCTATTGATTCATGCTTGGATTAATGATAACAAGATGCATGAACATGAAAAAGAATGCATGAGTAAGACATATCAAACTAATAAGGATGAAATGAGGCATTTTGCACATAAAAGGGGCATTAAGGCATCCAAATCCTAAACTACTATAACCAAAAGCCACAATAATGTATGATAAGCCTAAAAGGGTGATGGAAACATGGAGAGCTCCCTAAAATGATGAAGATGCTAAAAAGGAAAAATAAATGTGATAAAGTAGGAAGTTATACCAATAAAACTTCACTTCTTGGCCAAATGACTTAAGCAGTAGAGATGGCTTGAATTTCTCTCTTTTCCTTGCTGTAAATAAGCAAGATAAAGAGGGAAACAATGACACTTTGGTTATGGTATAGATGAGGGTGATTTTTAGAATATGTAATGGTTAAGAGGTGAATGTTTTGGGCCTCTTTTTGGGTGCTGAGTAAAAAGCTACGGGATTTGGATTTTTTTGATGTGTGTGTGTTTTGGAAGTGTAAATGAGCTGGAATCTAACCTTTTTCTGCTGAGATAGAAGTGGTCCATTTATACCAGCCTTTTAGAGCCAAATTGGAGGTGTTTTTGGCCATTTCTCAAGGGGACAAGGTGATGTAAGCGTGGTGGCGATAGGGTGGCTGTAGGAAGCAACTTGCTGCCAATGTGATGTGCATAGGGTGGCTAGATTAAATGTTGAAATGCTTTTTCAGCAAATAAGGTGGCTAATGGTGATATTGGTTAACAAGCTAAGGGTAGGGTGATCATGTGATGTTAACCCTCTTTTGATCCAATTTAGACTTCAAAAAGATGTTATGATTAATTCAAAAGTCTAAATTTGTAATCTGATATATGTTTTAATCTTTCCTTATGCAAAAAAATGAGTTAAAATCGAATTTTGGATCAATAGAAGACGAGTCAAAAATGCCTAAACTATGAAAATGGCTTGTATGTATCGATACATTGCATAATGTATCAATACATTTGGTCCAAAAACCTTGTGTGTATCGATACAATGAATATTATATCAATACAATAATCAATGTTTCGATACTATAAACCGTTGTATTGATACTATGAACTATTGTATTGATACATGTTGATATGTATCGTTAGATTCCTTTACAGAATGCATTTTTGGTCTTGGCGTGGTCTACTATTAATACATGAGGTCCTATATCAATACAGAAGCTTATGTATCGATACATCTACATGTTGTATTTATATAAATAGGGACATTTCAAATTTTTGGCATGTTGAAGCATTGTATATCGATACATTCGAACCATGTATCGATACATTCAAGTAAAATTAAGAATTTTCTTATATCTTTTGTCCTCGGATAACTTGGACTATGTCATTTGATGCCACATTTTAGCACTTACCTTTGATATGATCCCTAGGCCTTCTTGACATCTTCAAAATACTTTTTCACTGGGAGAAAAGATCATCGCCCCCTCTTACGTCCATGCTCCAGATTGCTAAAAATTAACCCAGACAAAATAAGGTGTCTACAGCTGCCCCTTTTTGACCATTGCCGAGAATCAAGAATAGGGCAAAAATAAATAAACATTATTTTATCCGGGTGGACTGACACTTCTAGAGCATTAGGGTGTTAGGTTTTCTAAGGTATAACCCCCTTAGGTAGGTACAGAGTAACGTGGATTTTTTATATGGGTGCCGCTAGCTTGCATGGGCTTTGACTTAAACTTGGTGCCACCAGCTTGTGTGGGCTTTGACTCGAGTGCTGCTAGCTTTTGCGGGCTTTGACTTAGACTTAAGTACCACTAACTCGTGTGGGCTTTAAAGGGTGCCACTGACTTGTGGTCTTTAAAGAGTGCCACTGACATATGGGCTTTGAAAGGTGCCACAGCTTGTGGGCTTTAAAAAGTGCCATGGCTTGTGGGCTTTGAAAATGGTGCCACGACTTGTAGGCTTTTGAGAGAGTACCATGACTTGTGGGCTTTAAAAAGGTGCCAAACTTGTGGGCTTTTGAGAGGGTGCCACGACTTGTGGGCTTTAAAAGGGTGCTACTAACTTGTGGGCATAAAAAAGTTACCACTGATTTATGGGCTTTGAAAAGGGTGCCACGACTTATGGGCTTTTAAGAGAATGCCACGACTTTTGGGCTTTCAAAAGGGTGCCACGACTTGTGGGCTTCAAAAAGGTGCCACTGACTTATGGGCTTTAAAAAAGGCACGGTGACTTGTGGGCTTTTAAGAGAGTGCCATGACTTGTGGGCTTTGAAAAGGGTGCCACTAACTTATGGGCTTTTAAGGACGTGCCACGACTTATGGGCTTGAAAAGTGTGCCATGACTTGTGGGCTTTAAAAAGGGTGCCACTAACTTGTGGGCTTAAAAGGGTGCCACTGACTTATGGGCTTTTAAGGAGGTGCCATGACTTGTGGGTTTGAAAAAGGTTTCATAAACTTGTGGGCCTAAAAAAGGGTGCCACGGACTTATGGGCTTGAAAAGGGTGCCATGACTTATGGGCTTTAAAAAGGTGCCACTGACTTGTGGGCTTTAAAGAGGTGCCATGACTAGTGGGCTTGAAAGGGTGCCATTTACTTGCAGGCTTTAAAAATGTGCCACTAACTTATAGGCTTTAGGGGGTGCCATGACTTATGGGCTTGAAAGGGTGCCACTAACTTATGGGCTTTAAGGGGTGCCACAACTTATGGGCTTTAAAGATGTGCCACTGACTTGTGGGCTTTAAAGAGGTGCCATGACTTATAGGCTTGAAAAGGGTGCCATGACTTGTGGGCTTGAAAGGGTGCCACTGACTTGTGGGCTTTAAAAGGTGCTACGACTTGTGGGCTTGAAAGGGTGCCACTAACTTGTAGGCTTTAAGGGATGCCATGACTTGTGGGCTTGAAAGGTTGCCACTGACTTGTGGGCTTTAAAGGGTACCACTGACTTGTGGGCTTGAAAGGGTGCCACTGACTTGTGAGCTTTAAAGAGGTGCCACTGACTTATGGGCTTTAAAAAGGTGTGGTGACAAAGTTTTCGACAAAACTTCTAATACAAGCTCTTCTTAATAGAAGTTCATGACAAAATTTTCTATTGAAAAGGGTTTTGGCACTAGTTCTTGACAAAACTTCTTACGAATGTTCTTGATAGAAGTTTTTAACAATAATCTCTATACAATAATTTCTTACCACTAGCACTTTCGACATGAAGTGGTGAGAAGATAAGGACCTTACCTGAATGGCACTTGGTTTGCGAAGCTTAGAGTTTTTACCAAGAATTCCTTGGAGGTTCAGCAAACCTGGCTTGAAGTGATGTTGTAAAAATGATTATGTAAGATGGTAATGTGAATGCATGATATAAAATGCTATCATGATTGCTGTAGTTCTCCTTACACATTATTCAGACTCTTAAAGGGATGGCGATTCATCCTTATTCTAACCATGGACTAGAATTTTCCTTATCACACTAGAGATTGTAGGTTATCCTTGCTCCATTGGGGATGTGATCGAAAATTTTAGTCTCAAGAATTTGGACTACTATGTTTCTCGATTCAAGAGGCTCAATCATTTTCTTGACAAATGAAGCGCATTGCCAATAATTAGGAGACTATTCAACTGATTAGGTTGATGTTTTTGGTTACGATCGGATTCTGATAAAATGCATGGGTCAATTTTGGTTAGCTTGAAATGGTTTTTCTTAAGATGAGGCTTGTGAAAGCACGAAATGGTTTAGTGTATAGTCATGCCGAATGGGTGTTTAGACATGACAAGTGCATAATCTTGATGTTTAGGGTGTAAGCAGAGTTCTCTGTGCTTTTATTTTCCTTTTGATATAACGTCAAGATGTCCTAATGTGTATTTTAGTTAATTATCAAACTTTATCAACTAAATGACAAGTGCAACATGAATTGTACAAGGGTTAAAAGAAATAAGGTAATATTTATTTATGACAACAAAGAGACATAACTCAATATACTATTTAACAAGCAATTGATAGGGTAACAAGAAAGATGATCTTTTGGGTGAAAGATGCCTCGGACAATTATGACATGGATGCTCTTTAGTTGCTTTTTAGAATCTTTCTCGAACAATGAATGTGCCTAGCTTGAGCTGATCTTTGAAAGATCTCTAGGATTGCTTTACATTGTCTTGTGGGTGTTCTCGATTCATGCCCCATAAAAATTAATCCTCTTCAGTTGCCCCTAATAGGTTTTGAACTGTAGTCGAGTTGGCTGCCCGGATGCCCCTTTTTAGATTTTTATCTGACCTTTTTATCTTCTCTCTATTTTTTTTGCTTGTTTGTTTGTTTATTTCTTTTTTGTTTTTTTATTTTGTTTTTTTGCTCTTGTTTTTTGTTTATTTTTTCTTGAAGGACACATTTTTAGGTTTTCGCCCTCTACGTGTAATATTTCTTGACAGAATATGAGTTGACTGGGTTAAGCAAGGCATTGCCATCAATTTTTGACAAGATTGGGGCCTTTTTAAAGAAGATTTGCTTCACAGCATATGGTTCTTCCCAATTAGGGGTTCACTTGCCTCATGTATCTTTGTGAATTTGGAGGTCTTTTTTTTAATACCAATTTGCCTGGGTAAGATCCTCGTGGGTGCATCTTTTTGTTGTGGGCTCGAATCATGCATCTTTGATGCGTTTGACCATGGCCAATGCATTTTTCGTTAATGAGATTGAGCTGGTCATAGCTGTTCATGACCTATTCAGCCTTTCTAAGTTTGGTTTCTATCAAAACTCTAAGAGAAGGGATCTCGACATTGATGGGCAATACAGCTTTCATCCCATAGAAAAAAGGAGAATGGGTAGCATTCGTGGAAATTTGAACTGAGGTCAGATAGGTATAAGATGGAAAGGATAGTTTCTCATATGAATCTTTGTGAGTTTCAACCATTTTCTCAACCATTCTTTTGCTGTTTTTTTGTTGGATGTGTTAACTGCCTAATTCATGTTTGGGCGATAAGGATGGAATTATCATATACGATCATGAACTGTGAAAGGTCTGGTGTTGCGGAGCTTTCTTTAAAACATTCTTCATAATCAACTTCGCTAGTGCAAATTGATTGTTCAAAATTGATCTTCAAAGACCCATCAGACACATCCATGTCACTATCATTAGGACACCTGAAAGGGTAAGAAAATAGATATTGCATGTCGCAACGTACCCCAAGGTGGATCCTCGCGGATCTAAGAGTGCGTACGACTTAAAATATTTTCCTGACTTGGAAAATGTCTTCTTGACTGAGACTATTCTTGGGTGATGTGATGAGAATGAGAATGTACGGATTCTCGACTTATTATACAGTGAGGGGAACCATAAGATGAATTACTCATCTTATTGGTCTCATATGACTATTACAAAATGGCCAATGCTTGGAGTCACCATCGATCATTTCAGGCTAGGCATGATCGAATGCCTATTGAAACCTATGTTTTGAGTTACGAAACTCAAAACATCGATCCCG
>JBBYHO010320619.1:0-29572 GCA_038382025.1 Adansonia gregorii | reverse complement strand
AACCAATTAATATTGTCTCAACTACTAGAGTATTACAACTTATTCATATTGATCTTTTTGGTCCTACTAAGACATTAAGCTTAGGAGATAAGCAATATGGATTTGTTATTATAGATGATTACTCTAGGTTTACTTGGGTTCTTTTCTTAAACTCTAAAGATAAAGCTTAGAAAAATTCATTACTTTTTGCAAAATCATTCAAAATGAAAAAGGTTATTCTATTTCAAGTGTTAAGAGTGATCATGGAAAAGAGTTTGAAAACCTTGGTTTTGACAAATTTTGTAATGAAAATGGTATTGACCATAACTTCTTGACACCTAAAACTCCTCAACAAAATGGAGTTATTGAAAGAAAAAATAGAACCTTAGAAGAAATAGCTAGACCATGCTTTGTGAAAACAATTTACCAAGATATTTTTAGGTGGAAGCTATTAATACTTCTTGCTATATTATAAATAGAGCCATGCTTAGGCCAATCCTAAAGAAAACTCCATACGAACTTTTAAAAGGAAAAAAAAACCTAACATTAGCTACTTTTATCCTTTTGGATGTAAATGCTTTGGTTTAAATAATAACAAGGACAATCTTGGTAAATTTGATGCAAAAAGTGATGAAGGAATTTTTCTTGGTTATTTAACAAATTCCAAAGCTTATAGAGTGTTTAATAAGAGAACTTTAGTTGTTGAAGAGTCAATACATGTTATATTTGATGAAGCTAACTCAACCTTGAGAAAGGTATCTTTTGATAATGATGATGTAGGGATTTACCAAGAACAAACATCAAATAAGGAGCAAGGACAAAGAATGCAAAATCAAGAAGATCCAAAAGAGGAAGAGCTACATAAGCCAACTTAAGTAAAAGAAAAAGAAATCATTTTAGAGAGTGGACTTGTGTCAAAGATGGTGAGATAATTAGTGATCCAAAGCAACGGGTAAGAACTAGATCATCCATAGAAATACATGAAATTATGTAGCCTTTCTTTCACAAATTGAGCCTAAGAATTTAGATGAGGCTTTAAAAGATGATAATTGGATCACAGCTGTGCAAGAAGAATTAAACCAATTTAAAAGAAGCAAAGTTTGAAATTTAGTTGAAAAATCTATTGATTATCCCATTGTAGGTACTAAATGGGTTTTTAGGAATAAACTTGATGAGAATGGAACAATAGTTAGGAATAAGGCTAGATTAGTAGCCAAAAGATTTTGTCAAGAAGAAAAAATTGATTATGATGAAACTTAGGCACCCGTAGCTAGACTCGAGGCCACTAGAATACTACTAGCTTTTGCATGTTTCAACATTTTCAAGTTTTTTTTTCAATGGCTTCATTAATAAGAAAGTTTATGTTGAACAACCTCTCGGTTTTGAAAATCCTCATTTTCTCGATCATGTTTTTAAACTTTCCAAAGCTTTATATGGACTAAAGCAAGCACCTAGGGCATGGTATTAAAGACTATCAAAATTTTTAATTAAAAAAGGTTTCAATAGAGGCAATGTTGACAAAACTCTAATTATAAAAGTAGAAAACAAGGATATTTTAGTAATTGAAGTTTATGTTGATGATATTATTTTTTGTGCTAATAATGAATCTCTTCGCCAAGAATTTTCTAAGTTAATTAAAGGTGAGTTCGAGATAAGCATCATGGGAGAATTAACATTCTTCTTGGAGCTACAAATTAAACAAACTAAAGATGGTATCTTCATCAATCAGGCAAAGTACACTAAAAAATTACTCAAGAGTTTCAAAATGGATAAAACAAAGCCTTGTTCAACACTTATGAGTATCTCAACAAAGCTTGAAGAGGATGAAAGAGGTAAAATTGTTGACTTTAAACTTTATAGGTCTATGATAGGTTCATTGCTATATCTTTTCGCAAGTAGACTGGACATAAGATTTAGTGTATGCCTATGTGCTAGATACCGATCATCACCATGGGAGTCTCATTTAATTGCCATAAAAAGAATATTTAGATATCTTAGAGATACTCCAACTCTAGGCCTATGGTATCCTAAAGAATCATCCTTTATTTTACATGCTTACTCTAATGCGAATTTTGATGGATATAACATTGACAAGAAAAGCACTTCTGAAACATGTTAATTTCTTGGAAATATGCTCATATCATTGTTTTTCAAGAAACAAAATAGTGTTGTTTTATCTATAATCGAAATGGAATACATATCTATGGGTAGTTGTTGTGCCTAAATTTTGTAGATAAAATAACAAATGGAGGATTTTGGCATTACCATGGATCATATTCCAATTAGATGTGACAATACTAGTGCCATTTGTCTTACCAAAAATCCAATCCAACACACTAGAACGAAGCACATAGAAATTAGACATCATTTTATTAGAAATCATGTGCAAAAAGGTGATATAGTGCCTGAGTTTGTTGATACCTTGCATTAATTAGTAGAAATTTTCACTAAACCACATGACAAGGTAGATTTTGCACAATTAGAAAAGAAATTAGATAAATGAATACACCTTAAAATTCATAATTTGATCCAATTCTGATACTGTGCATCACTATTGTTTGCATAATGCTTAGTTTGATAAAACTAGTTTTACTCGCTTATTTGATAATGCTCAACCGTCATGACTTTATTGGATAATTTTGTTAAATCTTGATTAAGTTTTGAATGATCTTGATTTTAGTCCAAGTTATATTTTTTAAATGTTTTAAATGGATAATTGGATAAAAAATACATCTAATTTGATGCCATCTTATTGAAAATGACCCTATATTAGGCCATCTATAGTGATTCCTATATATTCTTCTTTCATGAATCAAGACTTGTTTCCATTACATCAATATAAACCTAGATTTGTTCTTTGTATTGATACCTGCCTATCGATACTTCTCAGTATGTATCGATACAACAACAACTTGATCTAAGTCTCGAGACCCAATTTCTTGTATTGATACAGAACCTAGAAATGCTCATTGTATCAATACTGCTTTGTCTGTATCAATACTCACTGTTTATTTAGAACCCCCTACGTGAAATTTTCTCATTTGAAAACATTGTTCATAATGGCATCACTCTGTCACTCTATCTTCCAATTTTTAAAACTCATCATCCTTATTTTTTCAAAGTCGATTAATCCATTAACCAAATTCTCTTATCCCGCTTACCTAAACCATTTCAAAATCACTCATTACCATCCAAACCATCAAAAGACATTTCCCATCACCCTAACCCTTGAAGCTTCCCTCTCTAAATCCATCCCTTTTGTCTAAATCTTTTCCTAAAAAATCAACTCTTTTTTATTCCTAAAACTATTCCCCACCATTGTTTGTGTGATTGATTATGTATCTAATCCTTACATCACACCAATTGCAAACTAATTTTAGCGCCCATCACTTGTTCGATAAAAATCCTCAAACAACCTTTCACCCACTCAACCTGTTCACTCACACCTGTTTGACAAAAGTTTTTAAACACACCCATGGCTCCTAAAACTAAACAAATAGCACATCGTCAAGGTCCTATCCCTCGTGCCTCCACTTCTTCCACTCGTCAACCACCTCCGACCCAAAATTAATCTTTCTTTGACTTGTGCTTTCGTGATACATGATCTTGAGAGCATTTTACCAGCATTTATTCCCAAATGCCTATACAACAATATTGAGTCATCGACTTTCCTTTTCTTCAGTCCATCAACTATCCTTACTTTCAGACCTTTGAAACTTTCAGATGGACCAAAATCCATTCCTTAAATGTTTCAGTATGTGAAAATCTTATTTTTGCCTTCTTTAGCAATGCCACTCTCATTATTGATGACCATGATAACATCATTGCTATTCAATTTTATTCTTTAAGATAAGATCTCATAGTCAACATGACTTTTCTCGCTTTTACCTTTAATTTTTTGAATAAAGGTGTCATCCATGAAGGCTCAGTTCTTACTACATTACGCACCCTCCATAACAAAGCCACGCTTCTTCTTCTTATCGATCATTTTTTCCATCTTATCATTTCACATGTGCTCTGTCCATACAGAACCAAACATACTTTAATTAGCGACGTGGATTATTGATGGCTACATATGATTCAGTTCGAAACTCATCCAAATTTAACCTATTTTGTATTTGTGAACCTTGTTTTATGTGCACTTGGTTGTCATGGTCTTCTTTATGGCATGGCCTAGAGTTACTACTTTGACACTCAAGGTCTCAATCTTTCATGCCACCTTGAAATTATGGTAACCACATATCGTTATATTAGTTGCAAATCTATGGGACTTGCCAGATATGAAATTTAAGGTGGTAACTTTGTTTCAAAGGCTCATCGGTAGCCACCCCTTGAGCAACTAGATGCTCTCACTCTCGATGATCATGATGAAATGGAGCATGATAAGCCTTTTCCACTTCTGGCTCCTATGTTCATGGATATTCCCACGATGTTCACATCTATTATGGGCCATTTTTGATGCATGGGAGGGATGATTCAACAACATCAATGCTCGTCTCTCTATGCTTGAGCAAAGTTATTAAGTTCTAACAGAGCAATTCCATGCTTTCTCCGCTGTCTTTCCTTGTGCGCCTCCACCTACTCCTCCACCTGCTGAGGATCCACTAACTGATGATGTCTAAGCAACTTAGACACATTTCTTAAAATTGTCATACTTTATGTCTTTAGGATATCGTTTTAAGATCTTGAGGATTTCTCTTTACTTATCGGCCTTTATGATTTTAGGTTTCTATGTTACCTATGTTTTGCATTGTCCTGAACATCTTTTGTTTTCTTTATTAATTTATCCTACTTATGCTTGCTTATGCCTATTTATCCTTGAATTCTATTTTGATATAACAAAAAGGGGGAGAAAGACCTTAAATTTGCAATATGTTGCTTTCCATGAATTGATTATGCATATGTTGGAACTTAAATTACATGTTAAATAAAAACTTGATTCCTTAAGCTTAATTTCTAATCTTAGGTAATTTATTGAGGGGGGTCATTTCTTTTGTTACTTAAAATAAATTTTTTAAAGAACCACTGCTTTATTGAGGGAGAGTTATTTTTGTGTTAAACTCAAACACAAGCAAATTTATCTTAAGTTTTGTTATATCAAAAAGGGGGAGATTGTTAACCTTGATTTTGATTTTGATATAACAAGCAACTTAAATTAAATTAATGCATAACTTGGTATTGTTGTTTAAATTGAAAAGCATTTTTAAAAATACTAAGTTTATAATTTGTAAAAAATTATTAAGATATGTTTGAGTCATTAAAAATCATTTCACAAATAGTTTTGAAGGTTAGTATCAATACAAAGAACAAGTGTATCGATACTATGCATAAAACCCCTCAAATGTATCGATACAAGTGTGTATGTCTCGATACAAGCTGCTTAGTAACGATACTCACTCCATGAGTATCGATACAAGGCTTGTCAGTAGCCAAGGTTTGTATGAAACCCTCAAATGCATCGATACAAGTGTGTATGCATCGATTCGGGCTACTTAGTATCAATACTCACGCCATAAGTATCGATACAAGGTTTAGCAGTAGCCTAGTTTTGGCTGAAAGCCTGATATGTATCGACACAAAGGTATCTGTATCGATCAGCTTGGTTAGTACCAATACGCAGATTCCAGTATCGATACAATAAGTTATAACGGACACTTTTTCGAATTGTGCATCGATACTATTGGTATTATATCAATACTATAGCATGGGATTGAACAAAAATTAGCATTTATTTAGGCTACAATGGCTCTCCAACCACCACATTAAATGCCTAACATCTATGAATCAATTTGCAGCTATAAATGGAGGTTCCAAATAGCTAAAGAGGTAGAGATACATATTTCATTGAATCATTAAACAATAAAAGGTCAAAATCATCAAATTCACTATTGTCCACTTGTATCAATTCATACTCTTCAAGTTTATTTGTATCTCATTCATCTTGTACTTAAATTCCAGCAAACACCTTCCTACTAGAGGTTCAATTTATCTGCAAAACACTTCTTTCATTTCACAAAAAAGGTTATGTGAAAGTGAGTGAAAGTATTTGAGAGTTTGGGGTATATTTCTTAAAGTAATTAAAAGGTTCTATCTAGGCCTTAAAAGATAGTTGTGTAAGGTTATACCTTAGCCTTAAAGGTAACAATTTCCTTAGTGAATTATAAAAATCACCTTGGTAAGAAAGTACCAAGAAGAAAGGATATAGGTGCTGAGTTAAAAGACCAAGCCTCTATACATCCATTATTGGTCTTTCTTTTCCTTATCTTATCTTTAATTTTCAATATACTTCAAATTTATAAAGTTTTTATAGAACCAATTCACCCCCCTCTTGGTTCAATCTTTCCTTGAAAGCTAACACTTTTCATGATTGGGCACCATAAACATATTCTCCTTATTGGGATAAATGATATGGATGCTTTGGTTTCACAGCAAAAGCTTTTCTTCTAACCATTTTTTTAAAAACAAAGTTCATCT
Source organism: Adansonia gregorii (assembly GCA_038382025.1). NCBI lineage: Eukaryota > Viridiplantae > Streptophyta > Magnoliopsida > Malvales > Malvaceae > Adansonia > Adansonia gregorii. The sequence goes on along the minus strand of JBBYHO010320619.1, from coordinate 23,119 downwards.
TTCAACTAGGGCAAACGTGGATTCACATAACAATCTTCTTTCTTTTCATGATTGGGTACCATAAGCTCATTTTACTAATTAGGATAAATAAATCAAAGTTTATTTCATAAGAAAAACTTTACTTCCCACCATTTTTAGAATCAAAGTATGTCTATCAATTGGGATAAACAAGGATTCATGTAATAATCTCCTTTCTTTTCATGATTGGGCACTATAAACATATTCTCCTTATTAGGATAAATGATATTGATGCTTTGGTTTCATAAAAAAAACTATTTTTTTCTACCATTTCTAGAATTAAAGCGCTTCTTTCAACTAGGATAAACACGGATTCACGTAATAACCTCATTTCTTTTAATGATTGGACACTCATGAACATATTTTCCTTATTGGGATAAATGATATTAATGCTTTAGTTTAATAATAAAATATCTTTTTCTACCATTTTTAGAATTAAAGTTCATTTATCAATTGGGATAAACACAAATTAACAAAATAATCTCATTTTTTTAATGCTTCGGTACCCCAAATTCATTCTCCTCATTGGGATAAATGAATTGATGCATTGGTTTCATAAGAAAAACTTCATTTCTTGCCATTTTTTAGAATCAAAGCTTGTCTCTCAATTGGGATAAACACGGATTTACATAATAATCTATTTTGCTTTCATGATATGGAACCATAAACTCATTATCCTCTTTAGGATAAAAGATATTGATGCTTTGGTTTCTTCTAACCAGTTTTTACAGACAAAATTCATCTTTCAACTAGGACAAACACGGATGCACATACCAATCTTTTTTCTTTTTATTATTAGGTACCATAAGCTCATTTTATTCATTGGTATAAATGAATTGGTACTTTGGTTTAATAAGAAAAACTTCACTTTCCACTATTTTTTTGAATTAATATTCATCTATCAATTGGGATAAACATGGATTCGCATAATAATCTTTTTTTTTTTCATGGTTAGGTGCCATAAACACATTCTTCTCATTGGGATAAATGATACTCATGGTTTGGTTTCGTAAGAAAAACTTCTCTTTCTACCGTTTTAAAAATTAATGTTCGTCTATCAATTTGGACAAATATGGATTCTTTCAATTAGGGTAAACATGGATTCACATAATAATCTCCTTTCTTTCATGATTGGGCACCACAAACAAATTTTTTGCATTGGGATAAACGATATTAATGCTTTGGTTTCAGAAGAAAAGCTTATCTTTCTATGACTTTTAGAATCAAAGTTCATCTTCCAATGGGATAAACATGGATTCACAGAATAGTCTCTTTTCTTTTGTTGATTGGGCACCACCAATTCATTCTTCTTATTGGGATAAATGAATTGATGCCTTGGTTCCATAAGAAAAACTTCATTTTTCACCTTTTTAGAATCCGAGTTTAGCTGTCAGTTAGGATAAACATGGGTTCATGTAGGAATCTCCTCTCCTTTCATGATTGGGCACCATAAACACATTTTTCTCATTGGGATAAATGATATTGATAATTTGATTTCATAAGAAAAACTTTTCTTTTTACTATTTTAGAATTAAAGTTCGTCTTTCAATAGGGATAAACATGTATTCATATAATAATCTCCTTTCTTTTATTGATTAGGCACCACCAATTCATTCTCTTTATTAGGATAAATGAATTGATGCTTTGGTTCCATAAGAAAAACTTCACTTCACACTATTTTTTAGAATCAAAGTTCATTTTCCAATTAGGATAAACACGGATTCACATAATAATTTTTTTCTTTTCATGATTGGGCACCATAAGCACATTGTCCTCATTGGGGTAAATGATATTGATGCTTTTGTTTCGTAAGAAAAATTTCTATTTCTACCATTTTTATAATTAAAGTTTGTCTTTCAATTTGGATGAACACGGCTTCACATAACAATCTCCTTTCTTTTAAAATTCTTTTAATTGCGATAAATGAATTGCTGCTTTGGTTTCGTAAAAGAAACTTCTCTTTCTACAATTTTTTGAATTAAAGTTCTTCTTTCAACTAGGATAACTAGGATAAACATAAATTTCCATAACAATCCCTTTTCCTTTCATGATTGGGCACCATAAGCATTAATGCTTTGGTTTTATAAGAAAAACTTCTCTTTCTACCATTTTTAGAATTGAAGTTCGTCTTTCAATTGAGATAAACATGGATTCATATAACAAATTCCTTCCTTCTATTGATTAGGCACCACTAATTCACTCTTCTCATTGGGATAAACAAATTGATGCTTTGGTTCCACAAGAAAAACTTCACTTCCCACCATTTTTTAAATCAGAGTTCATCTGTCAACTGGGATAACATGGGTTCACATAATAATCTCCTTTCTTTTCATGATTAGGCATAAACACATTCTTTTCATTGGGATAAATGATACTGATGCTTTGGTTTCATAAGAGAAACTTTTCTTTTTGCCATTTCTAAAATTAAAGTTCATCTTTCAATTAGGATACACATGAATTCACATAATAATCTATTTTCTTTTCATGATTACACACCATGAACACATTCTTTTCGAAGGGATAACTGATATTGACGCTTTGGTTTCACAAGAAAAACATCTATTTCTACCATTTTTAGAATTAAAGTTCATCTGTTAGTTGGGATAAACACAGATTAAAAAATAATCTCTTTTCTTTTAACAACTGGGCACCACAAATTTATTCTCCTAATTCGGATAAATGAATTAATACCTTGGTTTCATAAGAAAAACTTTACTTCCCATCATTTTTTAGAATTAAAGCTCATTTATCAATTAGGATAAACACGGATTTACATAATAATCTCTTTTGTTTTCATGATAGGAACCATAAACTCATTATCCTCTTTGGGATAAAAGACATTGATGCCTTGGTTTCATAAGAAAAGCTTTTCTTCTAACCAGTTTTTAGAGACAAAATTCATCTTTCAATGAGGGCAAACACGAATTCACATAATAATATTCTTTCCTTTTATTATTAGGTACCATAAGCTTGTTCTACACATTCATATAAATGAATTGATACTTTGGTTTTATAAGAAAAACTTCACTTCCCACCATTGTTTTAGTCAAAGTTCATTTGTCAATTGGGATAAACATGGATTCACATAATAATCTCTTTTCTTTTATTGATTGGGCACCACAAACATATTCTCCTCATTGGGATAAATGATATTCATGCTATGTTTTTGTAAGAAAAACTTCTCTTTCTACCATTTTTAGAATTAATGTTTGTCCATCAGTTCGGATAAACATGGTTCACATAATAATCTTCTTTCTTATCATGATTAGGCACCATAAACACATTATCTTTATTAGGATAAGTGATATGGATGCTTTGATTTAATAAGAAAAACTTCTCTTTCTACTATTTTTAGAGTTAAAGTTCTTCTTTCAATTAAGCTAAACACGGATTCACATAATAATCTTTTTTTTCATGATTTGGCGCCATAAAAACATTCTTCTCATTGGGATAAATGATATTGATGCTTTGGTTTCAGAAGAAAAGCTTTTCTTTCCACCACTTTTAGAATCAAAATTCATCTTTGGACTGGGATAAACATGGGTTCACATAATAATCTATTTTCTTTTGTTGATTAGGCACCATCAAATCAATCTCCTCACTGTTATAAATGAATTGATGCATTGGTTCCATAAGAAAACCAACACTTTCTACCATTTTTTAAAATCAAAATTCATCTGTCAATTGGGATAAACATGGATCATGTAATAATCTCCCCTCTTTTCATCATTTGGCGCCATAAACACATTTTCCTCATTGGGATGAATGATATTGATAATTTGGTTTCATAAGAAAAACTTTTGTTTCTACCGTTTTTAGAATTAAAGTTCATCTTTTAGTAGGAATAAACATGCATTCACATAATAATCTTTTTTCATTTATTGATTAGGCACTACCAGTTCATTCTTCTCATTGGGATAAATAACTTGATGCTTTGGTTCTATAAGAAAAGCTTCACTTCCAACCATTTTTTAGAATCAAAGTTCATTTATCAAATGGGATAAACATAGATTCACGTAATAATCTCTTTTTTTTTCATGGTTGGGCGCCATAAGCACATTCTCTTCATTAGGATAAATAATATTGATGCTATGGTTTCGTAAGAAAAACCTCTCTCTCTACCATTTTTAGAATTAAACTTCGTCTTTCAATTAGGATAAACACAAATTCACATAATAATCTCTCTTCTTTTAATGATTGGGCACCACCAATTCATTCTCTTCATTGGGATATGATGCTTTGGTTTTATAAGAAAATTTTCACTTCCTGCCATTTTTTAGAATCAAAGTTCATCTATCAATTGGGATAAGCACGAATTTACATAATAATCTTCTTTGTTTTCATGATAAGGAACCATAAACTCATTATCCTCTTTAGGATAAATGGCACTGATGCTCTGGTTTCATAAGAAAAACTTTTCTTCCAACCTTTTTTTAGACACAAAGTTTGTCTTTTAGCTAGGACAAACATTGATTCACAAAACAATCTTCTTTCTTTTTATGATTGGGAACCATAAGGTCATTTTACTCAGTGGGATAAATGAATTGAGGCTTTTTTTCATAAGGAAAATTTTACTTCCTACCATTTTTTAGAATCAAAGTTTATCTGCCAATTAGGATAAACATAGATTTGCATAATAATCTCTTTTCTTTTCATGTTGGGTGCCATAAACATATTCTTCTCATTAGGATTAATGATATTGGTGCTTTGGTTTCTATAAAAATACTTCTCTTTCTACCATTTATAGAGTTAAAGCTCTTTTTTCAATTGTGATAAACATGGATTCACATAATAATCTCTTTTCTTTTTATTATTAGGCACCATAAACACATTCTCCCTATCGGGATAAATGATATTGATTCATTGGTTTCTTAAGAAAAACTTCACTTTTTGCCATTTTTAGAATTGAACATGGATTCATGTAATAATCTCATTTCTTTTATTGATTAGGCACTACCAATTCATTCTACTCATTAGTATAAATGAATTGATGCTTTGGTTTCATAAGAAAAACTTCACTTCTCATAGTCTTTTAGAATCATAGTTTGTCTGTCAACTTGGATAAACATGAATTCACGTAATAATCTCTATTTATTTCATGATTGGGCACTATAATCACACTATCTTCATTAGGAAAAATGAATTGATGCTTTGGTTTTATTAGAAAAACCTTAATTCCTGCCATTTTTAAGAATAAAAGCTTATCTATCCATTGGGATAGACACGGATTTACATAATAATCTCTTTTGTTTTCATGATATGGATCCATAAACTCATTATCCTCATTGGGATAAAAGACATTGATGCTTTGGTTTCATAAGAAAAGCTTTTCTTCCAACCATTTTTTAGAGGCAAAATTCATCTTTCAATTGGGACAAACATAGATTCACATGCCAATCTTCTTTCTTTTTATGATTGAGTACCATAAACACATTCTGCTTATTGCGATAAATGATATTGATGCTTTGGTTTCATCAGAAAAACTTTTTTCTATCATTTTAAAAATTAAAGTTTGCCTTTCTAATGGGATAAAAATGGATTTACATAATAATCTCCTTTCTTTTTTAGATTGGGTACCATAAGCTTGTTTTACTCATTTGGATAAATGAATTGATGCTTGGTTTCATAAGAAAAGCTTCACTTCCCACCACTTTTTAGAATCAAAGTTTATTTGTCAACTAGGGTAAACATGGATTCATGTAATAATCTCTATTCATTTCATGATTGGCACTATAAAAACATTCTCCTCAATGGGATAAATGATACTGATGCTTTGGTTTTATATGGAAAACTTTTTTTCTACCATTTTTAGAAGTAAAGTTTTTCTTTCAATCAGGATAGACATGGATTTACATAATAATCTCCATTTTTACTCATGATTCGGTCCCATAAACACATTCTCCTCATTAAGATAAATGATATTAATGTTTTGGTTTCATAAGAAAAACTTCTCTTCCTACCATTTTTAGAATTGAAGTTCCTCCTTCAATAAGGATAAACATGCATTCACATAATAATCTTTTTTCTTTGATTGATTGGGCACCACTAATTCATTCTCCTTATTGGGATAAATAATTGATGCTTTGGTTTCATAAGAAACACTTCACTTCTAACCATTTTTTGTCATTTAGGATAAACATGGATTTACGTAGTAATCTCCCTTCTTTTCATGATTGGGCACCATAAACATATTCTGTTCATTAGGATAAATGATATTAATGCCTTGGTTTTGTAAGATAAACTTCTCCTACTTTTTTTTTAGAACTAAAGTTCTTTTTTCGATTGGGATTACACGGATTCACATAATAATCTCCTTTATTTTCCTGATTAGGCACTATAAACACATTCTCCTCATTGGGATAAATGATATTAATGCTTTGGTTTCATATAGAAAACTTCTCTTTCTACCATTTTTAGAATTAAAGTTCTTCTTTCAATAGGGATAAACATGAATTCATATAATAATCACTTTTCTTTGATTATTTAGGCACCACCAATTTATTCCCTTCATTAGGATAAATGAATTGATGCTTTGTTTCCATAAGAAAAACTTTACTTCCCACCATTTTTTAGAATCAAAGTTCGTCAATCAATTGGGATAAACATGGATTCACATAATAATCTTATTTCATTTCAAGATTCACCACCATAAACATATTTTCCTCATTGGGATAATTGATATTGATGCTTTGATTCCAGAAGAAAAATGTCTCTTTTTACCAATTTTAGAATTAAGATTCTTTTTTTAATTAGGAAAAACACGGATTCACATAATAATCTCTTTTCTTCTCATGATTGGGCACCATAAACATAATTTCCTCATTGGGATAAATGATATTGATGCTCTGGTTTCAAAAGAAAAACTTATCCTTCTACCATTTTCAATTGGGATAAACACGGATTCATATAATAATCTCTCTCATTTTCTTGATTGGGTACAATATGCTCATTTTATTCATTGGGATGAATGAATTGATGCTTTGGTTTCATAAGAAAAACTTCAGTTCCCACCATCTCCTAGAATTAAGGCTCGTTTGTCAATTAGGATAAACATGGATTCATGTAATAATCTTTATTAATTTCATGGTTAGGCATTACAAACACATTCTCCTCATTGGGATAAATGATATTGATGCTTTGGTTTCAAAAAAAAACCTCTCGTTCTACCATTTTTAGAGTTAATGTTTGTTCGTCAATTTGGATAAAAATTGATTCATATAATAATTTCCTTTTTCTTCAAGGTTGGGCACCATAAACACATACTCTTTATTGGGATAAATGATATTGATGCTCTGGTTTCATAAGAAAAACTTCTTTTCCTACCATTTTTAGAATTAAAGTTTTTCTTTCAATTGGAAACATGGATTCACATAATAATCTCCTTTCTTTTCATAATTGGGCACCATAAACACATTCACCTTACTAGGATAAATGATATTGATGCTTTGGATTCATAAGAAAAACTTCTCTTTCTATCATTTTTAGAATTAAACTTCATCTTTCAATTGGGATAAAAATGGATTCACATAATAATCTCTTTTCTTTTAAAGATTGGGCACCACAAATTCATTCTCTTTATTGCGATAAATGAATTAATTCTTTAGTTTCATAAGAAAAATTTCACTGCCATTTTGTAGAATCAAGGACAATCTATCAATTGGGATAAATATGAATTCGCATAATAATCTCCTTTGTTTTCATGATAAGAAACTGTAAACTCATTATACTTGTTAGTATAAATGACATTGATGCTCTGGTTTCATAAGAAAAGCTTTTCTTTCAACCATTTTTTAAATGCAAAGTTTTTTTTTTCGGTTAGGACAAACATAGATTCATATAACAATCTTCTTTATTTTCATGACCATAAACTCATTCTACTCATTGGGATAAATGAAATGATGCTCTCATTTCATAAGAAAAACTTCGCTTCCCATCATTTTTTAGAATCAAAGTTCATCTATCAATTAGGATAAAATGGATTTATAATTTTTTTTTCATGATTGTTTACCATAAATACATTCTCCTCGTTGGGATAAATGATAGTAATGCTTGGTTTCATAGGAAAAACTTCTCTTTCTACCATTTATAGAATTAAAACTCTTCTTTTAATTGGGATAAACACGGATTCACATAATAATCTCCTTTTTTTTTCATGATTAGGCAACATAAACATATTTTCCTTATTAGGATAAATGATACTGATTCTTTGGTTTTATAAGAGAAACTTCACTTTCTACAATTTCTAGAATTAAGCCTGGACTTACATAATAATCTCATTTCTTTTATTGATTGGGCACCACCAATTCATTCTACTCATTAGGATAAATGAATTGGTGCCTTAGCTTTATAAGAAAAATTTCACTTCCCATAGTTTTTCAGAATCAAAGTTTGCCTGTCAATTGGGATAAACATGGATTCACACAATAATCTCCTTTTCTTTCATGATTGGACACCATAAACACATTTTCCTGGCTTGGATAAATGATAGATTCCTTAGATTCATAAGAAAAACTGTTTTTTCTATCATTTTTAAAATTAAACTTCTTCTTTCAATTGAGTTGAACACAGATTCACATAATAAACTCTTTTCATTTCATGATTGGGCACCATAAACACATTTTTCTCATTGGGATAAATGATATTGATGCTTTGGTTTCATAAGAAAAACTTCTTTTTCTACCATTTTTAGAATTGAAGTTCATCTTTTAGTAGAGATAAACATGCATTCATAAAATAGTATCCTTTCTTTTATTGATTGGGCACCACCAATTCATTCTCCTCATTAGGATAAATGAATTAAGGCTTTGGTTCCATAAGAAAAACTTCATTTCCCACCATTTTTTAGAATCAAAGTACATTAATCGATTGGGATAAACATGATTCACATAATAATCCTGTTTCTTTTCATGATTGGGCACCATAAATACATTCTCTTCATTGGGATAAATGATATTAATGCTTTGGTTTCGTAAGAAAAACTTCACTTTCAACCATGTTTAGAATTAATGTTCCTTCGTTAACTTGGACAAAAATGGATTCACATAATAATCTCCTTTCTTTTCATGATTGGGCACCATAAACACATTCTTTTCATTGGAAGAAATTATGTTGATGCTTTAGTTTCATAAGAAAAACTCGTCTTTCTACCATTTTTGGAATTGAAATTCATCTTTTAATTGGGATAAAAATGGATTCACATAATAATCTAATATTTTTCCTGATTGGGTACCATAAGCTCATTCTACACATAGGGATAAATGAATTGATTCTTTGGTTTCATAAGAAAGGCTTCACTTCCTACCATTTTTTAGAATCAAAGTTCATTTGTGAATTAGGATAAACGTGGATTCACGTAATAATCTCTATTTATTTCATGATTAGGTATTACAAATACATTTTCCTCATTGGGGTAAATGATATTGATGTTTTGGTTTTATAAGAAAAACCCCTCTTTCTACCATTATTAGAATTAATGTTTGTCCATCAATTTGGACAAATAAGGATCCACATAATAAATTCTTTTTTTTCAAGATTGGGCACCATAAACACTTACTCTTCATTAGGATAAATGATATTGATGCTTTGGTTTCGTAAGGAAAACTTCTTCTTCTACCATTTTTTTAATTAAAGTTCTTTTTTCAATTGGGTTAAACATGGATTCATATAATAATCTATTTTTTCCATGATTGGGCAGCATAAACACATTCTCATTGGGATAAAAGATATGATGCTTTGGTTTCATAAGAGAAACTTGTATCTCTACCATTTTAAGTGTTGAAGTTTGCCTTTCAATAGAGATAAACGCGGATTCACATAATAATCTTCATTTTTTCCTGATTGGGTACATATGCTTATTCTACTCATTGGGATAAATGTATTGATGCTTTGGTTCTATAAAAAAAACTTCACTTCCCACCATTTTTAGAATCAAAATTCATCTATCAATTGGGATAAAATGGATTCATATAGTAATCTCTTTTCTTTCTCATGATTGGGCACCATAAACATAATTTCCTTTTTCGGATAAATGATATTGATGCTTTGGTTTCGTAAGAAAAGCCTCTTTTTCTACCATTTTTAGAATTAATGTTTGTTTGTCAATTCTGATAAACACAGATTCACATAATAATTTCCTTTCTTTTCAAGATTGGGCACCATAAACACATTCGCCTTATTAGGAGAAATGATATTAATGCTTTGATTTCATAAGAAAAACTTCTTTTTCTACCATTTTTAGAATTAAGGTTCTTCTTTCAATTAGGATAAACACGGATTCACACAATAATCTTTGTTCTTTTCATGATTGGGCAGCATAAACACATTCTTCTCGTTAGGATAAATGATATTGATGCTTTGGTTTCATAAGAAAAACTTCTGCTTCTACCATTTTAAGAATTGAAGTTCATCTTTCAATTGGGATATGCAAGGATTCGCATAATAATCTCCTTTTTTTTCTTGATTAGGTACCATCAGCTTGTTCTATTTATTAGGATAATTGAATTGATACTTTGGTTTCATAAGAAAAACTTCACTTCCCACCATGATTTAGAATCAAGTTTGTTTTTCAATTAAGATAAACATGGATTCATGTAATTATCTTTTTTCTTTTCATGATTGGGCACCATAAACACATTCTCCTCATTAGGATAAATAATATTAATCCTTTAGTTTTATAAGAGAAATTTCTCTTTCTACCATTTTTAGAATTAAAGTTCATCTTTTAATTGGGATAGACATGGATTCACATAATAATCCCCTTCCTTTTCATGATTGGCCACCATAAACACATTCTCCTTATTGGGCTAAATAATACTAATTCTTTGGTTTGTAAGAAAAACTTCATTTTCTACCATTTCTAGAATTAAGCCAAGACTTACATAATAATCTCATTTCTTTTATTGATTGGGCATCACCAATTCATTCTACTCATTAGGATAAATGAATTGGTGCCTTGGTTATATAAGGAAAATTTCACTCCCACAGTTTTTCATAATCAAAGTTTGCCGCTCAATTAGGATAAACATGGATTCACATAATAATCTCCTTTTGATTCATGATTAGGCACCATAAACACATTTTCCTCGCTTGGATAAATGATATTGATTCTTTAGATTCATAAGAAGAACTGTTTGTTCCACCATTTTTAAAATTAAACTTCTTTTTTCAATTGAGATGAACACAGATTCACATAACAAACTTTTTTCATTTCATGATTGGGCACCATAAATACGTTTTTCTTATTGGGATAAATGATATTGATGCTTTGGTTTTATATGAAAAACTTCTTTTTCTACTATTTTTAGAATTGAAGTTCGTCTTTTAGTAGATATAAACATGCATTCATAGAATGATCTCCTTTTTTTTTATTAATTGGGCAGCACCAATTCATTCTTCTCATTAGGATAAATTAATTAAGGCTTTGGTTCCATAAGAAAAACTTTATTTCTTAGAATCAAAGTACGTCTATCAATTGGGATAAACATGATTCATATAGTAATCCTATTTTTTTCATGATTAGGCACAATAAATACATTGTTCTCATTGGGATAAATGATATTAATGCTGTGGTTTCGTAAGAAAAACTTCATTTTCAACCATTTTTAGAATTAATATTCCTTCATTAACTTGGACAAAAATGGATTCACATAATAATCTCCTTTCTTTTCATGATTGGGCACCATAAACACATTCTTTTCGTTGGAAAAAATTATCTCGATGCTTTAGTTTCATAAGAAAAACTTGTCTTTCTACCATTTTTGAAATTGAAATTCATCTTTGAATTGGGATAAACATGGATTCAAGTAATAATCTAATTTTTTTCCTGATTGGGTGCCATAAGCTCATTCTACTCATTGGGATAAATGAATTGATGCTTTGGTTTCATAAGAAAAGTTTCACTTCCTACCATTTTTTAGAATCAAAGTTTGTCCAACATGGATTCATGCAATAATCTTCTTTCTTTTCATGATTAGGAACCATAAACACATTCTCTTTTTTGGGATAAATGTTATTGATGCTTTTGTTTCATAAGATAAACTTATCTTTCTACCATTTTTAGAAATAAAGTTCTTCTTTTAATCGAGATAAACACGAATTCACATAATAATCTCCATTTTTTCATGATTTGGCACCATAAACACATTCTCTTCAGCGGAGGAAATGATATTGACGCTTTGGTTTCATAAGAAAAACTTTTATTTCTACCATTTTTAGAATTGAAGTTCACCTTTCAATTGGGATAAACTTGGATTCACATAATAATTTCCTTTCATTTCATGATTAGGCACTGTAAACACATTCACCTCATTGGCATAAATGATATTGATGCTTTGGTTTCATAAGAAAAACTTTTTTTTCTATCATTTTTAGAATTAAAGTTTGTCTTTTGATTGGGATTAATATGGATTCACATAATTATTTCATTTTCTTTCATGATTGGGCACCATAAACACTTTCTTCTCATTGGGATAAATGATATTGATGCTTTGGTTTTATAAGAAAAACTTCTCTTTCCACCATTTTTATAACTAATGTTCAACTGTTAATTTGGACAAATACAGATTCACATAATAATATCCTTCTGTTTCATGGTTGGGCACCATAAACACATTTTGCTCATTGGGATTAATGAGATTGATGCTTTTGTTTCATAAGGAAAACTTCTATTTTTACCATTTTTAGAATTGAAATTCGTCTTTCAATAGGGATAAACTTGGATTCATATAATAATTTCCTTTCTTTTCATGATTGTGCATCGTAAACACATTCTCGTCATTAGGATAAATGATATTGATGCTTTGGTTTCATAGGAAAAACTTTTCTTCCTGCCATATTTAGAATTAATGTTCATCTGTCAATTTGGACAAACACAAATTCAGATAATAATCTTATTTTTTTCATTATTAGGCACCATAAACACATTCTTGTCATTGGGATAAGTGATATTGATGCTTTGGTTTCATAAGAAAAACTTTTTTTCTACCATTTTTAGAAGTAATGTTCGCCTATCAGTTTGGACAAATAGGAATTCAGATAATAATCTTATTTTTTTTTATTGTTGGGCACTATAAACACATTCACCTCATTCAGATAACTGATATTGATGCTTTGGTTTCATAAGAAAAACTTCTCTTTGTACCATTTTTAAAATTTATGTTTGTCTTTCAATTGGGATAAAAATTATCTTCTTTCTTTTCATTATTAGGCATCATAAAAACATTCTCGTCATTGGGATAAATAATATTGATGCTTCAGTTTCATAAGAAAAACTTCCCTTTCTACCATTTTTAAAATTAACATTCGTCTATCGGTTTGGACAAACGCAGATTCAGATAACAATCCCATTTTTTTCATTATTAGGCACCATAAGCACATTCTCCTCATTGGGATAAATGATATTGATGCTCTGGTTTCAAAAGAAAAACTTCTCTTTCTACCATTTTTTAGATTAATGTTCATCTGCTAATTTTGACAAACATGGATTCACAAAATAATGTCATTTCTTTTCATTGTTGGGCACCGCAAACACATTCTTCTCCTTAGGATAAACGATTTTGATTCTTTGGTTTCATAAGAAGAACTTCTCTTTCAACTATTTTTAGAATGAAAGTTCATCTTTCAATTAGGATAAACACGGATTCACATAATAATCTCCTTTTGTTTCATGATTAGGCACCATATACACATTCTCTTCATTGGGATAAATGATTTTGATGCTTTTGTTTCATAAGAAAAACTTCTATTTCTACAATTTTTAAAATTGAAGTTCGTCTTTCAATTGGGATAAACTTGGATTCACATAATAATTTCCTTTCTTTCCATGATTGGGCACCATAAACACGTTCTCCTTATTCGGATAAATGATATTGATGCTTTAATTTTATAAGAAAAACTTCTCTTTTTGCTATTTTTAGGATTAATGTTCATCTATTAGTTTGGACAAACACGAATTCAAATAATAATCTCATTTTTTTCATTATCAGGCACCATAAACACTTTCTCCTCATTCGAATAAATACTATTGATAGTTTGGTTTCATAAGAAAAACTTCTTTTTGTTCCACTTTTAAAATTAATGTTTGTCTTTCAATTAGGATAAACACAGATTCATATAATTATCTTTTTTTTTCATTATTGGGCACCATAACACATTCCTGTCATTGGGATAAATGATATTGATGCTTTAGTTTCATAAGAAAAACTTCTCTTTCTACCATGTTTAAAATTAACATTCATCTATCGTTTTGGACAAACACAGATTCAGATAATAATCCCATTTTTTTCATTCTTGGGCAACAGAACACATTCTCCTCATTGGGATAAATGATATTGATGCTTTGGTTTCATAAGAAAAATTTCTCTTTCTACCATTTTTGAAATCAATGTTCGTCTATTAATTTTGACAAACATAGATTCACAAAATAATGTCATTTCTTTTCATTGTTGGGCATTGTAAACACATTCTCGTCATTGGGATAAATGATTTTGATTCTTTGGTTTCATAAGAAAAACTTCTCTTCCAACCATTTTTAGAAATAAAGTTCATCTTTCAATTGGTATAAACATGGATTCACGTAATAATCTCCTTTCATTTCATGATTGGGCACCATAAACACATTCTCTTTATTGGCATAAATGATTTTGATGCTTTGGTTTCATAAGAAAAACTTGTATTTTTATCATTTTTAGAATTAAAGTTCATCTTTTAATTGGGATAAACTTGGATTCACAAAATAATTTCCTTTCTTTTCATGATTGGGCACTATAAACACATTCTCGTTATTGGGATAAATGATATTGATGCTTTGGTTTCATAAGAAAAACTTCTCTTCCTACCATTTTTAGAATTAATGTTCGTTTGTCAGTTTAAACAAACATGGATTCAGGTAATAATCTTATCTTTTTCATTATTAGAAGCCATAAACACATTATCCTCATTCTAATAAATGATATTAATGCTTTGGTTTCATAAGAGAAACTTCTCTTTGTACCATTTTTAAAATTAATGTTTGCCTTTCAATTGGGATAAACATAGATTCATATAATTATCTCATTTCTTTTCATTATTGGGCACCATAAACACATTCTCAACATTGGGATAAATGATATTGATGCTTTGGTTTCATTAAAAAAAATCTCTGTCTGCCATTTTTAGAATTAACATTCGTCTGTCAGTTTAGACAACCACAGATTCAGATAATAACCTTATTTTTTTTCATTATTAGGCTCCATAAGCACATTGTCGTCATTGGGATAAATGATTTGATGCTTTAGTTTCATAAAAAAACTTCTTATTATACCATTTTTTTAAATTAATGTTCATCTATCGATTTGGACAAACATGGATTCACAAAATAATGTCTTTCATTTTATTATCGGGCACCATAAATACATTCTCCTCATTATGACAAATGATATTGATTCTTTGGTTTTACAAGAAAAACTTCTCTTTTTGCTATTTTTAGATTTGAAGTTCATCTTTCAATTGGGATAAATATGGATTCACATAATAATCTCCTTTCGTTTCATGATTAGGCACCATAAACACATTCTTTTCATTGGGATAAATGGTACTAATGCTTTGGTTTAATAAGAAAAACTTCTATTTTTACCATTTTTACAATTAAAGTTCATCTTTCAATTGGGATAAACTTAGATTCACAAAATAATTTCCTTTCTTTTCATGATTGGGTACCATAAACACATACTCATCATTGGGATAAATGATATTGATGCTTTGGCTTCATAAGAAAAACTTCTTTTTCTACCAATTTTAGATTTAATGTTCATCTGTCGATTTGGTCAAACATGGATTCAGATAATAATCTTATTTTTTTCATTATTGGGCACCATAAACACATTCTCTTCGTTCTGATAAATGATATTGATGCTTTGGTTTCATAAGAAAAACTTCTCTTTGTACCATTTTTAAAATTAATGTTTGTCTTTCGATTGGGATGAACATAGATTCATATAATTGTCTCCTTTCTTTTCATTATTGGGCACCATAAACACATTCTCATCATTGGGATAAATGATATTGATGCTTTGGTTTCATAAGAAAAACTTCTCTTTCTACCATTTTTAGAATTAACGTTCGTCTGTCAGTTCAGACAAACACAGATTCAGATAATAATCTTATTTTTTTCATTATTGGGCACCAAAAACACATTCTCCTCATTAGGATAAATGATATTGATGCTTTGGTTTCATAAGAAAAGCTTCTCTTTGTACCATTTTTAAGATTAATGTTCGTCTGTCGATTTGTGCAAATACGGATTCTCAAAATAATGTCATTTCTTTTCATTATTGGGCACCATAAACACATTCTCCTCATTGGTAAAAATGATATTGATTCTTTGGTTTCATAAGAAAAACTTCTCTTTCTACCATTTTTGCAATTGAAGTTCAACTTTCAATTGGCATAAACACAGATTCACATAATAATCTCCTTTCGTTTCATGATTGGACACCATAAATGCATTCTACTCATTGGGATAAATGATTTTGATGCTTTGGTTTCATAAGAAAAACTTCTATTTCTACCATTTTTAGAATTGAAGTTCTTTTTTGAATTGGGATAAACTTGGATTCACATAATAATTTCCATTTTTTTCATGATTGGATACCATAAACACATTCTCATCATTGGGATAAATGATATTTATCATCGGTTTCATAAGAAAAACTTCTCTTCCTACCAGTTTTAGATTTAATATTCGTCTGTCGATTTGGACAAACATGGATTCCAATAATAATCTCATTTCTTTTATTATTTGGCACCATAAACACATTCTCCTCATTTGGATAAATAATATTGATGCTTTGCTTTCATAAGAAAAACTTCTCTTTGTACCATTTTTAAAATTAATGTTCCTCTTTCAATTGGGATAAACACAGTTTCATATAATTATCTCCTTTACTTTCATTATTGGGCACCATAAACACCTTCTCATCATTGGGATAAATGATATTGATGCTTTAGTTTTATAAGAAAAACTTCTCTTTCTACCATTTTTAGAGTTAACATTTGTCTATCGGTTTGAAAAAATACGGATTCAGATAATAATCTCAATTTTTTCTTTATTGCGCACCATAAACACATTTTCCTCATTTGGATAAATAATATTGATGCCTTGCTTTCATAAGAAAAACTTCTCTTTGTACCATTTTTAACATTAATGTTCCTTTTTCAATTAGGATAAACATTGTTTCATATAATTATCTCCATTCTTTTCATTATTGGGCACTATAAACACATTCTCGTCATTGGGATAAATGATATTGATGTTTTGGTTTCATAAGAAAAACTTCTCTTTCTACCATTTTTAGAGTTAACATTCGTCTATCGGTTTGGAAAAACACAAATTCAGGTACTAATCTCAATTTTTTCATTATTGGGCACCATGAACACATTCTTCTTATTGGCATAAATGATATTGATGCTTTGGTTTCATAAGAAAATGTCTGTTTACATCATTTTTAAAATTAATGTTCATTTACCTATTTGAAAAACACAGATTCACAAAATAATGTCATTTCTTTTCACTATTGGGCACCATAAATGCATTTTCCTTATTAGGATAAATGATATTGATTCTTTGATTTCATAAGAAAAACTTCTCTTTCTACCATTTTTAGAATTGAAGTTCATTTTTCAATAGGGATAAACACGGATTCACATAATGATCTCCATTCGTTTCTTGATTGGGCACCATAAACACATTCTCCTTATTGGGATAAATGATATTGATGCTTGGTTTCATAAGAAAAACTTCTCTTTCTACCATTTTTAGAATTAATGTTTACCTGTTCATTTGGAGAAACATGGGTTCTATAATAATCTTCTTTCATTTTATTGTTGGGCACCACAAACACATTTTTCTCATTTGGAAAAATGATTTTGATGCCTTCGTTCCATAAGATAAACTTCACTTTTGCCCATTTTTAAAATTAATGTTTATCTGTTAAATAGGAGAAACATGGATTCACATAATAATCTCCTTTCCTTTCATTATTGGGCGCCATAAACACATTTTCATCATTGGGAAAAACTGATTTTGAGGCCTTGGTTTCATAAGATAAACTTCTCTTTCAGCCTTTTTTAAAATTAAAGTTCTTATTTCAATTGGGATAAACACGGATTCACATAATAATCTCCTTTCTTTTCGTGATCAGGCACTATAAACACATTCTCCTCATTGGGATAAATGATATTGATGCTTTAGTTTCATAAGAAAAAACTTCTGTTTTCTCTATTTTTAGAATTAATGTTCGTCTGTCGGTTTGGACAAGGACGAATTCATATAATAATCTCATTTTTTTCATTATTGGGCACCATAAACACATTCTCCTCATTTGGATAAATGATGTTGATGCTTTGGTTTCATAAGAAAAACTTCTCTTTGTACCATTTTTAAAATTAATGTTCATCTTTCAGTTGGGATAAGCATAGATTCATATAATTATGTCATTTTTTTCATTGTTAGGCACCACAAATACGTTCTCTTCATTGGGATAAATGATATTGATTCTTCGGTTTCATAGGAAAAATATCTCTTTTTACCATTTTTAGAATTAAAGTTCATCTTTTAATTAGGATAAATATGGATTTACATAATATTCTTTTTTCATTTTATGATTGGGCACCATAAACACATTCTCCTCATTGGGATAAATGATATTGATGCTTTGGTTTCATAAGAAAAACTTCTCTTTCTACCATTTTTAACATTAATGTTTATCTATTAATTTGAAGAAACATGGATTCACATAATAATCTCCTTTTCTTTCAATATTGGGCACCATAAACACATTTTCCTCATTAGGAAAAATGATCTTGGTGCCTTGGTTTCATAAGATAAACTTCTCTTTTGGCCATTTTTAAAATTAAAGTTCTTATTTCAATTAGGATAAACATGGATTCACATAATAATCTCTTTTTTTTTTATGATTAGGCATTGTCAACACATTCTCTTCATTAGGCTAAATGATATTGATGCTTTGATTTCTTAAGAAAAACTTCTCTTTTTACCGTTTTTAGAATTAATATTTGCCTATCGATTTGGACATAATCGGATTCACAGAATAATCTTAATTTTTTATATTGTTAGGCCCTATAAACATATTCTCCTTATTGGGATAAGTGATATTAATGCTTTGGTTTTGTGAGAAAAACTTCACATTGTACTATTTCTAGAATTAATGTTCTTCTTTCAGTTGGGGTAAACATAGATTCACATAATAATATCCTTTCTTTTCATGATTAGGCACTATAAACACATTCTTCTCATTAGGATAAATGATGCTGATGCTTTGGTTTCATAAGAAAAACTTCTCTTTCTACCATTTTTGGAATTAATATTCATCTGTTGAGTTGTAAAAACATGGATTCTCATAATAATCTCCTTTCCTTTCATGATTGGGCACCATAAACACATTCTCCTTATTAGGATAAATGATATAGATGCTTTGGTTTCATATGATAAACTTCTCTTTTCGCCATTTTTAAAATTAAAGTTCTTATTTCAATTAAGATAAACACAGATTCTTATAATAATCTCCTTTTTTTTAGTGATTAAGACCATAAACACATTCTCCTCATTGGGATAAATGATATTGATGCTTTGATTTTCATAAGAAAAGCATCTCTTTCTCCCATTTCGAGAACTAATGTTTATCTGTCAATTTAGACAAATGCGGATTCACATAATAATCTCATTTTTTTCATTATTGGGCGCCATAAACATATTCTTCTTATTTGGATAAATGATATTGATTCTTTGGTTTCATAAGAAAAACTTCTCTTTCTAGCATTTTTAGAATTAATGTTCGTCTATTGATTTCGACAAGCGTGGATTCAGGTAATAATCTCCTTTATATTTATGATTAGCCACCATAAACACATTCCCCTTTTGGGATAAACGATATCGATGCTTTGGTTTCATGAGAAAAACTTTTTTTCTACTATTTTTAGAATTAAAGTTCATCTTTCAGTTGGGATAAACATGGACTCACAAAATAATCTCCTTTCTTTCCATGATTGGGCACCATAAGCACATTCTCCTCATTGGGATAAATGATATTGATGCTTTAGTTTAATAAGAAAAACTTCTATTTCTACCATTTTTAGAATTTAAGTTTGTCTTTCAATTAGGATAAACATGGATTCACAAAATGATTTTCTTTCTTTTCATGATTAGGCATCATAAACACATTCTTCTCATTAGGATAAATGAGAACCATTTTTAGAATTTAGGTTCCTTTTTCAATTGGGACAAATATGGATCCACATAATAATCTCTTTTTTTTTTCATAATTAAGCAACATAAACACATTCTCCTCATTAGGATAAATGATATTGATGCTTTTGTTTCATAAGAAAAGCTTCTCTTTCTACCATTTTTAGAATTATTGTTCATCTGTCGATTTTTAGAAACATGGATTCACAAAATAATCTCCTTTCATTTGATGATTAGGCACCATAAACACATTCTTCTCATTGGGATAAATGATATTGATGCTTTGGTTTCATAAGATAAACTTTTTTTCTGCCATTTTTAGAATTAAAGTTCTTATTTCAACTGGTATAAACATGGATTCGCATAATAATCTTTTTTTTTCATGATTGGGCACCATAAGCACATTCTTTTCATTGGGATAAATAATATTGATGCTTTGGTTTCATAAGAAAAACTTATCTTTCTACCATTTTTAGAATTGGAGTTCATTCTTCAGTTGGCATGAACATATATTCACATAATAACCTTCTTTCTTCTCATGATTGAGCATCATAAACACATTCTAATCATTGGGATAAATGATATTGATGCTTTGGTTTCATAAGGTAAACTTCTCTTTCTACCATTCTTAAAATTATATGCCTTTTTACAATTGTAATAAACATAGCTTCACATAATAATATCTTTTTTTTCATGATGAGGCACCATAAACACTTTCTCCTCATTGGGATAAATGATATTGATGCTTTGGTTTCATAGAAAACTTATCTTCCTACCATTTTTAGAATTAAGGTTCATTTGTCAGTTTGGATAAACACTGATTCACATAATAATCCGATTTCTTTTGATTATTGGGTGCCATCCACACATTGTCCTTATTGGGATAAATGGTATTGATTCCTTGGTTTCATAACAAAAATCTCACTTTCTACAATTTTTAGAATTAATGTTCATCTGTTGATTTGGACAAACATGGATTCGCGTAATACTCTTTTTTATTTTCATGATTGGCACCCTAAACACAATCTCCTCATTGGGATAAATGATATTGACTCTTTGGTTTCAAAAGAAAAACTTTTCTTTCAACAACTTTAGAATTGAAGTTCATCTTTCAATTGGGATAAACAAGGATTCACATAATAATCTCTTTCGATTTCGAGATTGGGCACCATAAACACATTCTCCTCACTTGGATAAATGATATTGATGCTTTGGTTTCATAAAAAAACTTTTATTTCTACCTTTTTTAGAATTAAAGTCCATCTTTCAATTAGGATTAACTTGGATTCACATGCTAATCTCCCTTCTTTTCATGATTAGGCATGATAAACACATTCTTCTCATTGGGATAAATGACATTGATGCTTTGGTTTCATAAGAGAAACTTCTCTTTCTACCATTTTTAGAATTGAAGTTCATCTTTCGATTGGGATAAATATAGATTCATATAATTATCTCATTTCTTTTCATCATTAGGCACCAAAAACACATTCTTCTCGTTAGGATAAATGATATTGATGCTTTGGTTTCACAAGAAAAACTTCTTTTTCTACCTTTTTTAGAATTAATGTTCGACTGTCGATTTGGATAAACATAGATTCACATAATAATCTCTTTTCGTTTCATGGTTGGGCACAATAAACATATTCTCCTTATTTGGATAATTTATATTGTTGCTTTGGTTTCATATGAAAAACTTCTATTTATACTATTTTTAGAATTGAAGTTCGTTTTTCAATTAGGATAAACTTAGATTCACAAAATAAATTTTTTTCATGATTAGGCACCATAAACACATTCTCATCACTGAGATAAATGATATTGATGCTTTGGTTTCATAAGAAAAACTTCACTTTCCATTATTTTTAGAATTTATGTTCGTCTATCGGTTTAGACAAACACAAATTCAGATAATAATCACATTCTTTTCATTACTGGACACCATAAACACATACTCCTTATTTGGATAAATGGTGTCGATGCTTTGGTTTCATAAGAAAAACTTCTCTTTGCACCATTTTTAAAATTAATGTTCATCTTTCAATTGGGATAAGCATAGATTCATATAATTATGTCATTTTTTTCATTTATGGGCACCATAAACACATTTTCCTCATTGGTATAAATGATATTGATTCTTTGATTTCATAGGAAAAACTTCTCTTTCTACCATCTTTAGAATTGAAGTTCATCTTTTAAATAGGATAAACACGTATTCACATAATATTCTCTTTTCGTTTCATGATTGGGTACCATAAACACATTCTCCTGATTAGGATAAATGATATTGATGCTTTGGCTTCATAAGAAAAACTTCTCTTTTTACTGTTTTTAAAATTAATGTTCATCAATTGATTTGGAGAAACATGGATTCACATAATAATCTCCTTTCCTTTCATGATTGGGCACCATAAACAAATTCTCCTCATTGTGATAAATGATATTGATGCTGTGGTTTCATAAGAAAAACTTCTTTTTGTACCATTTTTAAAATTAATGTTCGTCTATCGATTTGGACAAGCATGAATTTACAAAGTAATGTTATTTTTTTCACTATTGGGCACCATAAACACATTCTCCTCATTAGGATAAATGATATTGATGCTTTGGTTTCAAAAAAAAACTTCTCTTTCTACCATTTTTAGAATTAATATTCATCTGTTGATTTGAAGAAACATGAATTCACATAATAATCTCCTTTTCTGTCATGATTGGGCGCCATAAACTCATTCTCTTATTGGGATAAATGATTTTGATGCTTTGGTTTCATAAGATAAACTTATCTTTCTGCCATTTTTAGCATTAACGTTCTTATTTCAATTGGGATAAACATGGATTCACATAATAATCTCTTTTCTTTTC
>JBBYHO010320290.1:3507-29576 GCA_038382025.1 Adansonia gregorii | reverse complement strand
TTTATGATGGTCATGCGAGACCAATAAGATGAGGATTTATCTTATGGTCCCCCTCACTGTATAATAAGTCAAGAATCTATACATTCTCATTCTCATCACATCGCCAAAGAATAGTCTTAGTAAGAAGACATTTTCCAAGTTAGGAAAATATTTTAAGTCATACGCACTCTTAGATCCGTGAGGATCCACCCCAGGGTATGTTGCGACACTATATACAAAATCCAAATTAGTAGGGAACCTAAGGTATAATTTTCTTCTTTAAAAAATCCTCCAAAGGCCCAAAGAAAGTATCTCTGACCTTACAAGCTCATTGAAAATCATCTAAGAGAGGTATCTAAACTCATTTTCTTTCATTCTTTAAAGAGGAGAACATTTTTTCTTTTCCATTCTAGTCCCCAAAAAGTAGTACGCATTTTCTTACCTACCATAAAGACTACATAAGTTAGTGGCACCTATCTACCTTAGTCCATAAAGATCTGGATGACTTTTCTTACTTACCATAAAGCCCACACAAGTTAGTGGCACCTATCTACCTTAGTCCACAATGAGTTGAACTCCTTTTCTTACCTACCTCAAAGCCCACACAAGCTGTTGGCACTTGATTGCGTCAAACTTAAGAAAAACCTACCTTAATTTACAAAAAGCTAGATGCCTATCAAGTCAAAGCCCACACAAGCTGGTTGGACTTATCTAGGGTCAAACCCTAGAAACAACCTTCCTCAATCCATAAAGAGTTGAATGCCTATTGAGTTAAAGCCCACACAAGTTAATTATGCCTATTTAAGGGGTTAAACCTAAGAAACAAGCTACTTTAGTCATCAAAGAGCTAGACATTTGCCTACTTTAAAACCCAAACAAGTTGTTGGCACCTGTTTAGTGTTCAACCTGAAAATTAACCTAGTAAGGAAGCACAAAGAACCATTATCCTCCCTGAACAAAATAAAGTCTATTTGTCTTTGCCTCATTCCTAACACTCAGTAATGGCTAAAGAGGGGTAGCTATAGACACCTTATTTTATTCGAGTCAATTTTTATCATCTAGAGACATAATTGAAAGGTGATAGAATCAAAAAATAAAAATAAATAAGGGGTAACTTTTGGGTGCTGTGTCATTAAATACATCCAAAGAAATTTTTTTAAAATCTGTAAAATGCCTATGTGTTGCATTAAAAAAATATAAAAATGAAGCTTCAAAGGTCAATATTTGGGGTATCACTAGAGTCACTCAGATGAGTACATAGGTCAATGTAAGGTAACTAAAGAAGCCACAGATACTTGCAAGTTATATTGGTGCATAAGTATTGATATAAGGCTTTAAAATTGTCAAAAATTTGAATTTTTATGTGTGCTATCAATACATGAGGGTTTGGTCTTGGGACTTAACGAGATGTATCAATGTAGACCTTAGCAGTAGTTATAGTTATTGGTTTTGGCAAAATGTATCGATACACAAGCTTGAGTATCGATACAAGTTCATAAAGTATCGATACATACCTCTATGTCTTGAGGCTGGAAACAGATTTTTGCTCTTGGTATCAATACATGCTTTATTGTATTAACACTCATGATTAAAAATTACCTTGTGTATTGATATACAATATTCTGTATCAATACACAAAGGCATTTTTACCCAGTTCGAGCGATTTTTCAGTCATTGCACCACTAATTCAAAATTTGATTTGAATATGATTCATGCACCAAAAATCATCCAAATGCATTCCACGCTTCGTCTTTGGGCTTGTGATTGGATTTAAATAAAATTTTGAAGCCAAAATAGCCAATGATAAGGGACATTTAACGACATATGTAATTTGTCCAAGGCTAAAGCTGAACTTTGCCAATGCTCAGCTGCATAAAGTAGCCTAGATCCATTACTTTTGCTGAGTAAACCAATGGGTTTGCATGGCAGCTGAGCACAATACCTGATTTCTGCATAAGGCACATGCACCAAAACCTTAAAATGCCCTTGCTTTTTCATCTTTTATCTTTAAAGTCATATAACTTTTCTCTATTCTCAAAGCCCTTTAAAATTATCACCAAAAGTTTTTCTAAAACCCTCAATGTCACTTCTATTCTCTTTTAAAGCTCCCTTTTATCCATACCTAACTAAAAACCCCTCATTTTCATCACTCTCTCATAGTTCAATCTTAAAAAAAATGAGTTCAAAATTATTACTTAAAGAAAAGGCTAAAGCGTAAAACTTTTGATATATTTTCTCTACTTGACTCATGTATTCTCTGATTTTTTAACATTTTTATTATCTTAGTGACCTCTCTACGCTACCATGACCCTTTTAAAGTTCTCAAGCATCATTGCTACCTCGTTTATGGTAATCCTCGAATTTTGATGTTCTCTTACTACCCTGATGAAGCATGGTAGGCCAAATATCTTATCTTTTATTCTATCATTGAAATAGCCCTTTATTTATGCATTTTCAATTTGTAGACACCTAATTTTGTCCGACCCCCTTCCTTATATATCCAAAAATATTTGAGATATAACATTAGGCACTTTTCCACCATAGGCAAAAATTTTTCAAGGGGAATGTACATTTTCAAGACCCATTTAAACGTGCTTAAATCACCACAGGTGCATGTGACAAAATTAACACCATTTCAATGGTTGTACAAAGTAAATCTTGGATAAAAAAGACAAATTCAAGGTAAAATAATTAGGTTTTAACTTTACATCTTCAAAATTTTGAAATTTGTTTTCGTAGATGTTATCGTTGTCAGATTTGCTATTTTTAGGAATTTTTTGTTAAAATTGGAAAGTTGACCATTGCATATTTTTATTTATATCAATGTGGTATTTGTGCCGATATGCACTTCAAAAAATCAAAAATAATTAAGAAGAAATTTGTCTTGGCATTTTATACCACTAAGCATCAAGTTGTCTATTATTATAATTAATTTTGAATTTTTCACAGTATCATGAGTATTATGCTTGTAAAATTTTTTCAATATACATTACTTTGGATTTCAACTTTTCATCTTCGTTTTCTATAAATTAATATTTTGATTAAGGTGATTGATAAAATTCATTTTATAAAATTTAAACATATTTTCAAAATTTTTCTTGTTTTAAAATACGAGCTTTCCTTTATCTGTGAAATTTTTTATGGAATCTTTTCAGGTTTAAATTTCAAAATTGTTTAAAAATTCTCATTTAATCACCATTAAATTCGTTTTTCAGAATTCATTTTATTTTATACGTTTTACATTTTCTTCTCGTTTGTAAAATATGGGATTTTCTACTCTATAAATTTTTTCAGAAAGATTTTTCTAAGTTTCTAGTTTTTAAAAATCTTCAATTATTATTATTTAATTCATATTAAATTATTTTCAAAAAAGTCATTTTATTTTACAAGTTTTGCATTTTCTTCTAAAATTTTCTCCTGTTTTCCAAATTTAGAGTTTTCTACTCCGTAAATTTTAGGGAGGACTTTTCTGAGTTTATAATTTTTAAATTTCTTTAAATATATTCGTTAAATTCATATTACATCAGTTTTTAAAAATTCATTTTATTTTATTAATTTTGCATTTTCTTTCATAATTTGCTTCGTTTCGAAAATATAGAGTTTTCTACTCTGTAAATTTTTGGCAGGATTTTTTAGAGTTTACAATTTTTAAAATTATTTAAATATCATTTTTTAATTTTTATTAATTCAGTTTGTAAAAATGTAATTTATTTTATCAGTTTTGCATTTTTTCCTAAATGATAATTTTTCCTGATGTGGTTTTTTTTATAATTTCATGAGTTTTAGAGTTTCAATCAGTTTTTTTTCGTTATTTCATTTTAAAACTTTATTTATAATTGTCAATTATAAATTTCCTATTTTATTATTATGATTATTATTTTAATTTTATTTTGGTTATTAGTTAATTTTTACTAGTTCTATGGAAACTAGTTTAGTTAATTTTTAACTTTTCCCCTAACTAATTTGGTTGGTTTCTAATTACTTATTGGTGATATTATAAATGTAATCATGATAATATTCTTTGAATGACCCTTGATTGTTTGTCTAATTAATGCAAGTCTCATCTTTTTATTCTAATAATGACAAAAATATTAATAAAATAAATAAATTAAATTTTTTCTTTTCTTTTCTTTGATTTTTGGCCAAGAGGATGGAGGATCCTCTTGGCTGTCTCCCTTTGTTTTCCCATGAAAAGAAAATTCATCTAGCTAAAAAAACATTAGGAAATTTAGTTTTCTAAGCTTTGTTAAGGTGTAAGCTTAATCTTTTTTTTCTTCATTTTTCATCTCATTTATGATTCAAAACCCTGTTAAGGCTCATGGATTTCCATCCATGTTGAAAGGCTAAACATGATGTTTTTAGTTTTTATTTTTTTAATTTTTTCATGAATTTTCTAGTAATTTTTTTATTAAATGTTTTTTTTATTGTTATGAATCTGATTTTGTTATAATTATATTTAAATTTGAGTTATTTCTTTGGTGTTATTTTGATAATTAGTATTTTGATTGATTTATTTTTGATTAATTTTATAATTTTATGTTAATTTAAGCTTAAAAATGGTTATTTATGTTATTTTCATGATTTTTTTATCACTTCATGCATATATCCCATGCTTTTTCATCTTGGATGAATGTGTTTGGGTTTGATAATGACGATTTTATGTTTATATTCCTTTAATTTTAATGTTTTAGGTTATTTAGTAACAGTTGTAAACTTAAGGACTAAATTACAAAATTCATGAATATTTTTTAGCCATTTCTAGCTTGTCGAGAGCTTTATGGTTCTTAAAAATTCTGATTCATGCATTTACAAACATGATTTAGGCATTTTTAACACTTTAAGGGTCATTTTACAATTTTAAAAAGTTTAAGGATTAAATTGCAAAATATGAAAAATTATGCTTTATCGCTAAATGCGTTTGGCCGAACCTTTCTACCCTAGGGGTTGAAATTTTGCCCCTTTTTTTGTTGATTCTTTGCTGATTTAATTACTTGTCGGTGATGTTTTGTGATATTTTATTATATAGGGGTTGAAATATAATTTTATAAAGTTTAAAGGTCATTTTGTAAATTCTAAAAAGTTTAAGGGCTAAGGTGTTTAGCTGAATCTTTGTTGGTATTTTGTTGTATTTTTCATATATATTTCCATGTGATATTTATGATTTTTTAAGTTATTTTATTATATAGGCATTAAAATAAAAGTTTTATAACATTTAGTGCCTAAATAGCAAATTTTAATATTTAGGGGGCAAAGTGGACATTCACCAATTTTAAAGATTTCTATTATTTCAATGGCCTTCCATAATGATATAAAAGTTTTCAAAACCTTTCGTATTTGTTTAGTCTTCCGAAGCATGTGAAATGTAATTTTCAAAAATTTAAGGGCTGGAGTGCAAACTTTGCATTTTAAGTCAAACTTAAAATTTTAGCTTTTCCATTTGGACTAAATTCATCTACTTTTCAACATTTTAGTGCCTATTAAGGCATCGAGACACTTTCACGTCGAAGCTGTACCCTAGGGGTATTTTAGTAATTTTTTTAAAAAACTGAATCTAGATAGTACAGGGATGCTTTTATGCCAAACGTACATATTTAGGATAGGTTTATCTAGTTCTCATTATTTTAACGCTTGTCATGGTTATCAGGATACTTTCATGTTGAAGGTATACACAAGGGGTATTTTGGTAATTTTTTAATGGGATGCTTCTATGCCAAAGGGTAATTTTTAGAATTAGTTTAGCCTTCCAGATCATTTTAGTGCCATTAGGGTACTAAGATACTTTCACATCCAAGGCATACCTTAAGGGCAATTTGGTAATTTTTTTAAAACTAAATCCTAGATAGAAACAGGGATGCTTTTACGCCAAAGGTGCATATTTAGGATAGGTTCATCCTGTTTTCATCATTTTAGTGTCTGTCAAGGCTGCTAGGATACCTTTATGTCGAAGGTATACCTAAAGGCATTTTGGTAATTTTTTTTATTAGGATATTTTTATGCTGAAGATGAAATTTTTGGATTAGTTTAGCCTTACTAGATCATTTTAATGTCCATTAAGGTACTAGGATACTTTCACATCAATGGTGTACTTTAAGGGTAGTTTGATAATTTTTAAAAATCAAATCCTAGATAGTAACCAGGATACTTCTATGCCAAAGGTGTACATTTAGGATAGGTTCATCTAGTTTTCATTATTTTAGCGCCCATCACGATTACCAGGATACTTTCACGTTGAAAGTATACCTTAAAGGCATTTTGGTAATTTTTTATCGAGATGCTTTATGAGGAGGGTGAATTTTTTGGATTAGTTTAGCCTTCTTAGATCATTTTAAGGTTCATTAGGGTTATCAAGATACTTTAATATCAAAGGTATACCTTAAAGGATTTTCATAATTTTTCTTCAAGTCAAAGCTTAATATGCATTAGGATGTTTTTAGGCCGAAAATGTATATTTAGGATAGGTTCGTTCTTTTTCAAGCATTTTTTAGTCTTTCGAAGGTTGCAAAGATCTTTTACGTTGAAGGTATACCCTAAAGGTATTTTCATAATTTTGCATTAGAACCAAGTCCTATATGAATACTGGAATATTTTACGTCAAAAGTACACATTAGGAATAGATTTGTCATATTGAACCATGTTTAGGTCTTAAGGTTCGTATTTTTAATAAAATTACATTTTTTTATATTTAGGGCTATGTTTCCTAATTAAATTAATACATAGAATTCCTACCAAAATATGTGAGGGGTTTTATAGATTATTTTAATAACGAGATATCCTTTTTCAAAATGAAAATTAAGATTTTTCAATTTTGTAAAAATAAAACCTTTTGTACTCCATTGGTTCTCTAGCGGAGTACGATAGAGATTGATAAGATCTTCATGTTCTCTTGGTTCTCCGAGAGGATATGGAAGATATTTTGATTTTCAAAAATATTAAAACTCAATTTTCTCATTCAAAATAATAAATTTATTTAATAAAATATTATGAGAATTATAATTAAATACCAAATATTGAAACTAAATAAAAATCAAAATTTGTGTTAACATAGGATTAATAAGGTACCGATCACTGGACATCATGATAAGGTTGATCCTTTCTTGTGATTGTGATCGATTTCCGGACCCTTTCAAGCGATCTCTGGTATAGGCGCAGACCTTAGAGTTTTGTTTTTATGGGTTTGGTTTCATAATCCTTAAAACATAAATTTTTGGCAGGTGTCCAATCTCACCTAACCTATATAAGATTGGTGGTGAGTCTAGAAAATTGGTCGTCTAATAATGATTATTTAGAGTTATGTCGAGTGAAGATTCATCTCGATAACTTAGTCCCCAGACATTAAAAAAAAAGAATAATATGATAGTAAAGGTATAGTCCCTAAATTGAAAAAAAAATGATATATACATATATACAAACAACGGATACATTCACTATCTTAAGTTTGGCTGGTCAGGATCCATATTTGGGCCATGTTATGATAGTTTAGTGACTCCACTGGGGATAGGTTAAAGAGTTTAATGACTCCACTGGGGATAGGTTAAAGAGTTAGGCCTAAAATTAATTACATGTTAACAAATTTTGATTAATTTGGTTTCAATCGATGTTTAACTATAATTCCAGATATTTTCAAAAAAAAATTAATTTATTTGGAAATGTTGGTATATATTGTTTATATTTTTCACTAAAACTCTTGTTCCCTTTGCAGCGTTATTTTTGGGGGAATTTAGGATAAGGTTTTTATTATTTTTGAAAATGTTGAGTCATAATAGGTAAATTGTTCCCCACGCATATTGTGCACATGGATATTCATTAGATTCTCTTTCACGTATATGGAGAGGGCCTAGGTGGCTAATATTTTAGGAAGGGGAGAAGTAGCTTTGCCTTCTGTGGTGTTAGCCTCTGTCTAGGGTAGTGAAAAGCCTACCGGATGTAAATTCCTATGCCTGCGTGAGGTGTTAGCCTCGTTATGGACATGGAAGATACTTCCACTCGAATTGAACCTTTTTCGACATAAACCTATGATGGGTAAGGACTAGGGTACCTCATCTGTTTTTTCCAAACTGAGGGAGCAATTCGAGAACCCTTTTAGATGATTAACTCAATCCTCATGTAATGAACTATAACAGGCTTCACCTAGTTAGAGCAATATCTCATTTTAGAGGGTACCAAATTAGGTACACAAAGGGGAACACTTTTAACCTTTAACTTTTATAATTTGATTTTTTTTATATTAATAAGTGTTTTTGTGTTGCCATGATACATTTTATTTACTTCTTGCATTCGTTTGCTATATTATGAAGGATTTTCTTAGTTTTTATATTCATATCCTAAGGAAACTTGTAAATTCATTACATCTGCGAAGTCCATACCTTTATATGCACATGTATTCATAAGTTTTACAATATACTATAACAATTCCATTTATTGTATTTCTAAGCATCATGACATGGATGGTAATATTGGGGCAAGAATTAGCATGTTAAGAGTCCATTCAAGAGGAATTTCGTCATGAAGTTCGAGGAATAGAAAAACAAATCAAAATATTAATAAAAATGATTGAGGGTCTAAAAAAGAGCCTTGCTTAGGAACACCCTCACGCTTGATGGATTTAGAAGGTCAAAATTTAGGAGATCAATTGGAAGCCTGAGTAAGTGCTCTAGAAGGGGTAGTTAAAGGAATGGGATAGAAGACTCAAGAGATAAAAGAGCAATTATTTGGATTGACAAAACTTGTTAAAGATCTTTTGAGTGATCGCCAAGGATTACCATTGCCTTCAACTAGATCCTTGGCATTCACTCAAAGATTGGACTTAGTGAACCATCATATCAAAATCCCAAGCCTTAGTCTATACAGATGATTAAAATAAACCCACCTGATTTTGCACCTATACAAATTAGTTTACTTCTCAACCCTACAAGTCTCCGTAGTTCTAGGCAGTCACGTTCTGATGACCATACCAAGAAAAAATCACGAAAGAATCATAAATTTGATTCAATCCCAATAACTTATAAGGAATTATACTCTATATTGCTTCAACATCAGCTTGTTGTTCCTGAATACATTCTTCCATATCAACCTCTTTATCCTAAATGGTTCAACATTAGTGAACATTGTAAATACCATGCGGGAATACAAGGATATTCAATAGCAGCATGCTTTACCTTCAAAAAAAAAGTTCAAAAGCTAATTAATGCTGGCATAATTCGATTTGAACTAAGGATAAATGTTGATGTTAAACTCCTACCTCGATATTAGAGGCATTAAAACATTTAGGGCAATAAAATGAGTATAGCTACAACCTTTTGGCTGCTAGGATTTGTAAATATAGGCTTTGTAAATATAGGGATTGGTAAATATAGGGCATGCAAATAAAGTGATCATGAAGGGTTTTGTAAATATAAGGCATGCAAATGAAGTGATCATGATGGGTTTTGTAAATATAAGGTTCAAAAAGAATGACTAGTGCTTGTAAAAACTCCCTAGAAGCACCAACATAGTTAGAAAAATAAAATGTTTACAAGAGTGCTCTTTTTGTTTCTTATTCTTTTGAATCTTGTAAATGTATACCAACTACGAACAAACAAATCAGGGGCTTTGGTTGATGAAATGATAACATAGAATCATGACTCAAACTCACAGATTTTGACTTCTACAATAATCTTCATGGCTGATATTTAACTCATTGATTGACATTCAATTTGTCTCATGAGATTTTTTTTTATTCATTCATTCCTTCATTCCTTCATTCATTTGTTCATTAATTCATACATTAATTTTTTCCATTTATTGATAAATATACATGGATAAAAATAAAGACAAATGTTGACAACATATATGTATTCATGCATATTGATTTAAGTTCTTTTTTCATTTTTTTAAAGGTGAAGTACTTCAAGTTCAATGAAATTATTCAAAACAAACAAGTCTATTCGTACCCAGTAGGTATTATTTATACTTTTGCCAGGGATCCTGGGAAGTACATGCATAAAGATGATCATTAACATTTAATATATATATATATATTTAGTGGACACTAGCCTTCCACATTAACATTGGTGCCCCTTCAAAGGTGCAGCTGCAAAAATAGTTGCATAAAAAGAACGGTCTTTGACTTTAGCAAAAAGGAAAGGCCCATGTAAAAGTAAAACTATAATGCAAAAAATTATTATTATTACAAATAGTCCTATATTATACCAATATTTTTCTACCAGGGATCTAGGAAGTAGAAGTTGAAATACAATTGTCTCAGAATACTCAATCTTTATTATATCAACATTTCTCCTGGGGATCTGAGGAAGTACAAGTTGAAATGTAGTTATCTCAAAATACTCAATCTTTATTATAAATATATCTACCGAGGATCTAGGGAGTATAAGTTGAAAGGCAATCACCTTAAAATACTCAATCTTTATCATACCAACACTTTTGTCGAGGATTTAGGGGAATATGAACTAGAAGGCAATTGCTTCATAGTACTCAATCTTTGAGAAGTCAGTCTTATGATACATATTCATGCTGACCAAAAGGGCAATAAGTAGCATATTGAGACAAGAGAGTCATCATTTTATTAAACACCAACAAGTCACAGCTGATTGAAACCAAAACCATACAAATCCAAGAAAATAAAGAAATCCATTGAGACCTTTGCCCTCAACCTTTCATTATTTAATGACCTTAACAGATTCGCTTAATCATTACCATTCTAATAAATCTTGAAAACTCCCTACCCAGGGTGGTATAATCCGAGCGTTAGGGTACAACACCTTTTCTTGAAAAATTTAATCAATCAGTGTTTGTTGTTCAATGTAAGGATAATTGGGAATATCAGCATGGTCAGTATGAGATCATAGGCTTCTAAAAACTCCAACTTGAATTACTTGGATGATTCTTTACTTTGTAATGAGCTTTTAGATTTATCTTCTCTGCTAATAAATTTAGTGAAGAATCATATAGTGGTTGTCTTCACAAGATGATTGAGATGATAGGAAATAACAATGTATCTCATGGAATTTTCACTTTTGAAAATTTAGAGTTCCATACACCTCTTGATCTTTTACTAGCTAAAATACAGTTCAGCTCCTTATGGATGCGAATTCAGTAAAATTCTAGGAGTTAATGGATGTTTATAAAAAACGATTGGTTTAAGGGTCATAAGCCTTATGGTAGTATGCCAATCAGGGGCATATTCTTTCTTGACTTTAAAACTTTGTACTTTTTTTTTGGAATTTGTAAACTATGAGATAATTTTGCTTTCATCATGAATTTTGTTAATAATGATTTCCAATGTCTAGGACAATGAGAATATTTAGAAAAAAATTTTCTTTTGCAGGTGATCACCATTAATTTGAACTCTCTTAAAAAGGTTTTTTACCTCTACATATATGATCATCCCCAACATTCAACTATAGGCCATTCGCCACCAAAGATCCTTCACATCTAAGTGTCTTTTTCTATGTATTCTATGAAGGACTTACAAATGGGTTATGCTCCTAAAAGATTCATATAACGATAGTTTGACATTTGTTAAAATAATGATAGTAATTCTGAGATCTTCCTCATTTGAATAAATCTTGCCATGAATTCCTTGATAATCTTCTAAATCCTTGATTTAGGAAAAATGAGAGTGAAAGTGAGCTGAAAACACCTTTTCTTTTAGAAAAAAAACCTTTTTAAACAAATTTTTGATACATAAGATATAAGATCTGAGAGCTTTTCCATGCTAATCTATTTTTTCTTTTTTAAAAGGCTCAACTAGCCGTTGGTGGCTATGAAGCCAATAGTATTAAGGGGTATACCTTAAGCCTTTATTAAAGGCAACATCATGTTATTGAAGTATTCAAAATAATTTCAGAAAAAAATTATCCTTCTTCTTAACAAAATGCTTGATAGTTCAAATAGTTATGTTTGAAATGAAAAATGGCCTTTTTTCTCTATCTCTTCTTAAATATAGAAAATCAATCTCTTTGCAATCCTTTTTGAGCCTGCTAATATATTTTCTTTCTTTGAACCCTAATCAAAAATCACCCAACACATTTAGGGACAAATAAGGTGTAGCTTCAAAATTAAAAGAAGTAAATTCCATTCTAGAGTTACAAGAAGACCACGTCAGATGTCATAAGCAAATTTTAAAAACTGAAGAAAGTTCAAGTTTCAAGTTTAAATATTCAAAATAAAGAAAATAAAGGAAGTTCAAATTTCATGTTTTTCAAAGTAAAAAAATAAACCAAGAAAATTTAAATTTCAAGTTCCTTTAAAATGAAAAATGAAAAATGAAGCAAATAAAAGTAAATGAAGAAATGTAGATGCGTTTTGCCTTGGAAGACATGCTGGGTCAAGTTTTGCTAAAGAAAAGTGATCATTGATTCAATTACCCTTAAACATTTGATTTAGGCCTATTTATCCTTTTTCTCTAAACTCTGACCCGTGGCCTATGTTACGTACCTAGCAAAGTCCATTTTGATCAAACATAGCTACCTAAGCTATGGGGAGATTCCTAGAAAGCTTTTCATAAATTTATCTTTTTCAATGATTTTTGAGTCCTTGATAATATGATGGGGCAAGATTAAAGGCCTTGGAATTACCCATAAATCAACAAAGATTGCCACCAGTGAGAACTCTTCTTGCTCATTCAAAAATTACCCCTAACCTTTAAAAATTTCACAATATCAACAAAAGGTTGAGTTGAATGCTGAAATATTGATTTTTTTTAAAATAACCTTTCAAAATCTTTACACCCAAACTTGGAAATTTATGCTTAATGAAAGCCTTTCAAATAAACCCTTCGAGACTTGGTGTTTACTAGTATTAGTTTAACGCCTATTGGGCTATTGTATTTGAAGATTAAAAAGATGTTATAACTTAATTATTTGTCTTTCAAAGAAATCTTACGAAATGAACATCTACCTGAATGTGGTCTTGAAAAATCTTGACTTTGTCATATCAATTTCTTTAAGACAAATTTTAGTAGTGCCCACTCATTTGTGCCTTTAAATTCATTTTCATCTTATTCAAAGAAGTTCCTAATGGTGATCATTGATCATAAGAAAGTTTTTACATCACGATAGTGATAGCAGATCAATTATTCTTGATATTGGAAAATTCATCGTTGAAATTGTTTTGGAATTTTCATATATTTTGATAAAGTAAACTTTTCCCTAGGTCAGAATAAGAAAGTGATCTTATTCCATAAATCTTTAAATTTTGATGAAATATGATTTTTTTAATTATTTCAATAAAAGTGTGGAATATGCTTTGAGCACATATTTATCTAATTGCATAAATTTTATCATTGAACAATGAACATTAATTTTATATTTGATACTTGATGACTTTTTAGGAAAGATCGAACGATTCTTTTTGCAAATCTATCCGTCTCACGTGATCCTATTGTAAGATAGGTGAAGAAGGCTTCAAAGATGATTCGATGGCAATATTTAAAGCAACTCAAAAATGTTTTCAATGCTTCGATGGCAATATTCAAAGCAATCTAAAAATGTTTTCAAAGCTTCGATGATGATATTTGAATTATTTAAAAGTTTTCATTTCAATGAAACTCCCAAAATCTATGCCTGATATAGTTGGCCAGAATAGTAGTCAATCAACAGTGGCATCCTTTCAAAGTCTTCAATGGTTATATTCGAAGCACTCAGAAGTTTTCGTTCTTAATAAAACCTTCCAAAATCTATGCCTAACGTAGTTGGCTGGAATGGTAGTCAATCAACAATGGCATCATTTCAAAGTTTTCGATGGTGATATTTGAAGCATTCAAAAGTTTTCGTTCTTAATGAAACCTTTCAAAATCTATGCCTGATGTAGCTGGCTAGAATGGTAGTCAGTCGACAGTGGTGTCCTTTCAAAGTCTTCAATTGTGATATTCAAAGCTTTCAGAAGTTTTCATTCTTAATGAAATCTTTTAAAATCTATGCTTGACGTAGCTGGCCAGAATAAGAGTTAGTTGACAATGGTGTCCTTTTAAATCTTCGATGGTGATATTCGAAACGTCCATAGAAATTAGAACTAAATCCTTTGTGATCACCAGTTAGCTGTACAAGAGGAATAGGTTTATTTATCTTAAAACCAAATCTTTTGTGATCACTGGGATGCTTCTATGCCAAAGATGTATAGGAGGAAAGGTTCATTTGTTATTGGTCAGCTTTACTTGATTAGAAACTAGTGAAACATGATGTCTAACTTCTCCAATTACGTATAATGATCGATTTTATAGGTTTTTTAGTTGATATTTATGTGTGTGTAAGAAAAAAAAAACAAAAGAACAACAAAAAGACAAAAACAACAAACAAAACTTTTACAAAAATTTTGTAAGGCTTGAACAAAATTATGTCTAGTTGGTATTTGCTTTGCTCCTAATTCTTAACAACGATCAAAGAGGGGCTGTTGTAGATACCTAATTTTGTTTGACCCTCTTCCTTGTCAGTCCAAAAATATTTGAGATATAAAATTAGGCATTTTTCCACTTAAGGTAAATTTTTTTCAAGGGGAAGGTATATTTTCAAGACCCATTTAGATATCTTAAATGACCACAAGTGCATGTGACAAAATTAGTACCATTGCAAAGGTCGTACAAAGTAAATCACGAATAAAAAAATAAATTCAAGGTAAAATAATTAGCTTCTAACTTTACACTTTTGAAACTTCGAAATTTGTTTGTGTAGATGTTATTGTGGTCAAATTTTCTATTTTTAGGAATTTTTTTGGAATTTTTTCTTAAAATTGGAAAGTTGACCTCGTATATTTTTATTGCTACTAGTGTGGTATTTATGTCGATATGCACTTTGAAAAATCAAAAATAATAAAGAAAAATTTTTATTCGCATTTTATATCACAAAGTATCAAGTTATCTATTTTTATAATTAATTTTGAATTTTTTACAGTAACGCGAGTATTGTACTCATAACTTTTTTCAGTATAAATTGCTTTGGATTTCAGATTTTCATCCTTGTTTTTAAAAATTAATATTTTGATTAAGGTGATGCATAAAATTTAAACATATTTTTGAAATATTTTTGGTTTTAAAATACAAGCTTTTATTTATCTGTAAAATTTTCAGTGGAACTTTCTCAAGTTTTAAACTTCAAAATTCTTTAAAAATTCATATTTAATTATCATTAAATTAGTTTTTCAAAATTTATTTTATTTTATGTTTTACATTTTCTTTCTGTTTCTAAAATATGGGACTTTATACTCCATAAATTTTTTTGGGAAGACTTTTCTGAGTTTCTAACTTTTAAAAATCTTCAAATATTATTATTTAATTCATATTAAATTAGTTTGAAAAAATTTATTTTATTTTGTGAGTTTTGTATTTTCTTTCATAATTTTCTTTTATTTCCAAGATCTAGAGTTTTCTACTCCGTAAATTTTTTGGGAGGACTTTCCGAAGTTTGTAATTTTAAATATTCCTTAAATATCTTTGTTAAATTCATATTAAATCAGTTTTTTAAATTTCATTTTATTCTACTAGTTTTTCATTTTCTTCCATAATTTTGTTCATTTCTAAAATACGAAGTTATCTTCTCCATAAATTTTTTAGGTGAATTTTTCTTGGTTTATAATTTTTAAAATTCTTCAAATGTTATTGTTTAATTCATATTAAATCAATTTTGAAGAATTCAATTTATTTTATGATTTTTAGAATTTTTCTTATTACCAAGATACGGAGTGTTTTTTATTTCGTAAATTTTTATGGTGGGATTTTTTGGGTTTATAATTTTCAAAATTTTTCAAACATTGTCATTTAAATTATATTAAATCAGATTTTAAAAATTTATTTTATTTTATGGGTTTTGCATTTTCTTTCATAATTTTCTCATTTTTGAAATACGGAGTTTTTTACTCCATAAATCTTTTAGTAGGATTTTTTAGAGTTCATAATTTTCAAAATTCTTTAAATATCATTGTTTAATCCCTATTGATTTTGTTTGCAAAAGTTCAATTTATTTTATGAGTTTTTCATTTTTTTCATAAATGACAATTTTTCATGGTAAGGTTTTTTTTCATATAATTTCACGAGTTTTGGAGTTCCAATCAGTTTTTTTCTTATTTCATTTCAAAATATAATTATCAGTTATAAATTTCCTATTTTATTATTATTATTTTACTTTTAGTTTTGTTATTAGTTAATTGCTACTAGTTCCATGGAAATTGGTCTAGTTAATTTCCAACTTTTCCCCTGACTAATTTTGTTGGCTTCTAATTACCTATTAGTGATATTACCAATGTAATCATGGCAATATTTTTTGAATGACCCTTGATTATTTGTCAAATTAATTAAAGTCTCATTTTTTATGCTAATAATGACAAAAATATTAATAAATAAATTAATTAATTTTTTTCTTTTCTTGGATTTTTGGCCAAAAGGATGGAGGATCCTCGTGGTTGAACCTACCCCTCTGTAAAAGGCGGAGGATTTGATTTCATGAAAAATATTTTTTTTGTTGGCTAAGAAAAATAAAAAAAACCCTTGGAAATTTTAGTTTTCTAAGCTTTGTTAATGTATAAGCTTCATTCTTTTGTTGTTTTTCTTCACTTTTCTTCATTTTCCATCTTATTTATGATTCAAAACTGTGTTAAGGTTCATGGATTTCCATCCATGTTGAAAGGTTGAACATGATGATTTCAATTTTTATTTTTTTATATTTTTTCATGAATTTTTCTAGCAAATTTTTTATGAAAGGGTTTTTTGTTGCTGTGAATATGATTTTGTTATGATTATATTTAAATTTGAGTTATTGTTTTGTGTTATTTTGATAATTAGTATTGTGATTGATTTTCTTTTGTATTTATTTTATATTTTTATGTTTATTTAAACTTAATAATGGTTATTTATGTTATTTTCATGATTTCTTTTATCAAATCATGCATAAATCCCATGCTTTTTCATCTCGGCCAAATGTGTTTGGGTTTGATAATAATGATTTTGTGTTTATTTTCCTTTAATTTTAAGGTTATTAGGTTATTAAGTAATATTTGTA
Source organism: Adansonia gregorii (assembly GCA_038382025.1). Lineage (NCBI taxonomy): Eukaryota > Viridiplantae > Streptophyta > Magnoliopsida > Malvales > Malvaceae > Adansonia > Adansonia gregorii. The sequence goes on along the minus strand of JBBYHO010320290.1, from coordinate 12,612 downwards.
AACTTAGGGACTAAATTGCAAAATTTATGAATTTTTTTAAGCCATTTTTGGCTTGGCCACGAGCTTTATGGGCCTTAAAAATTCTGATTCATGTGTTTATAAACATGATTTAGGCGTTTTTAACACTTTAGGGGTCATTTTATAATTTTAAAAAGTTTAAAGACTAAATTACCAAATATGAAAAATTATGATTTATGGCTAGATGTGTTTGGCCGAACCTTTGTACATTTTTTTCCATGTTTTCTTTATTGATTCTTTGCTGATTCGATTACCTATGAGTGATGTTTTGTGATATTTTATTATGTAAGGGTTGAAAAATAATTTTACAAAGTTTAAGGGTTATTTTGTAAATTTTAGAAATGTATAAGGCCAAGGTGTTTGGCTGAATCTCTATTCATATTTTGCTATATTTTTCATATGTATTTGCATGTGATTTTTATGATTTTTTAGGTTATTTTATTATGTAGGCATTAAAATTAAAGTTTTATAACGCTGAGGGACAAAGTAGGAAATTTTAATATTTATAAGGCGAAATGGACATTTAAGCAGTTTTAAAGATTTCTATTCTTTCCATGGCCTTCCGTAGGGATATAGAAGTTTTCAAAACCTTTTGTATTTGTTTAGTTTTCCAAAGGATGCGAAATGTAATTTTCAAAAATTTAAAGGCTTGATTGCAAAGTTTGCATTTTAAGTCAAATTTAAAATTTTGGCTTTTCCATTTAGATTATATTCATCTACTTTTCATCATTTTAGTGTCCATTAGGGTATCAGAATACTTTCACATCGAACGCGTACCTTAAAGGTATTTTGGTAATTTTTTAAAATCAAATCCTAGATAGTAACCGGGATGTTTTTATGCCAAAGATGCATATTTAGGATAAGTTTATCTTGTTTTCATTATTTTAGCGCTCGTCAGGTTTACTGGGATACTTTTACATCGAAAGTGTACCCTTAGGGCATTTTAGTAATTTTTTTAAAACCAAATCCTAGATGGTAACCAGGATGCTTTTATACCAAAGGTGCATATTTAGGATTAGTTTATCTAGTTTTCATTATTTTAGCACTCATCAGGGTTATCGAGATACTTTAATGTCAAAGTATACCCTAAGGCCATTATGATAATTTTTCACTAGGATGCTTATATGCCGAAGGTGAATTTTTAGTATTAGTTTAGCCTTTCTAAATCATTTTAGTGTCCATTAGGGTATTGGGATACTTTAACATTAAAGGTGTACCTTAAGGGCATTTTGGTAATTTTTTTAAAATCGAATCTTAAATAGTAAATGTGATGCTTTCATGCCAAAGGTGCACATTTAGGAATAGGTTCATCTAATTTTCCTTATTTTAGCGCCCATCAGGGTTATTTGGATAGTTTCAAGTCGAAGGTATATCTTAAGGGTATTTTGGTAATTTTATTTGCTAGGATGCTTTTATGCCAGAGGTGGATTTTTAGGATTAGTTTAGACTTCCTAGATCATTTTAGGGTCCATTAGGGTTATTGGATACTTTTATGTCGAAGGTATATCCTAAAGGCATTTTCATAATTTTTCTTTGAGTCTAGTCTTATATATGCATTAGGATGCTTTTAGGCTGAAAGTGCATATTTAGGATAGGTTCACCTTTTTTCAAGCATTTTTTATTCCTTTAGGGGTTACAAAGATCTTTTATGTTAAAGATATACCTCAAGGGTATTTTTGTAGTTTTGCATTAGAATCAAGTCCTATATGAATATTGAGATACTTTTACGTCAAAAGTACACATCTGGAATAGATTCGTCATATTAGACCATTTTTAGGTCTTAAGGTTCGTATTTTTAATAAAATCAAGTTTTTTATAATTAAGGCAATGTTTCCTAATTAAATTAATACATAGAATTCCTAGTAGAATATGTGAGAGGTTCTACGAATTATTTTAATAACAAGATATCCTTTTAAAAATGAAAATAAAGATTTTCCAATTTTTGCAAAAATAAAACCTTTTGTACTCCATAGGTTCTCCAGTGAGTATGATAGAGAATGATAAGATACTCATGTTTTCTTGGTTCTCTAAAGGGACATGAAAGATATTTTGACTTTCAAAAATATTAAAACTCGATTTTCTCATCAGAAATAATAAATTTATTTAATAAAATATTATGAGAATTATAATTAAATACCAAATATTGAAACCAAATAAAAATCAAAATTTATGTTAACATGGGATTAATAAGGTATCGATCACTGAGCATCACGAGACGGTCGATCCTTACTTATGATTGTAATCGACTCCCGAGCCCTTTCAAGTGATCTCTGGTATGAGCGCAGACCTCAGAGTTTGTTTTTATACGTAATCCTTAAAACATAAACTCTGGCAAGTGTCCAATTTCACCTGACATAAATAAGATTGGTGGCTACTCTAAAAAAATTGGTTGTTTCATAACGACTATTTATAGTTAAGTCAGGTGAGCAATTCATCTCAGTAGCTCAGTCTCCATACATAACAAAATAAAAAATAATATGATAATAAAGATATGATCCCTCAATTGAAATAAAAAAGTGATATACAGATATATATATATATATATATAAACAAGGGATACATTCGCCATTTTAAGTTAGGCTGGTCAGGATTCATATCCGGGCCATGTTGTGACACTATCATGTTTCATCGATTTTCATACGCTTAACACATGTTTGAATGTTTTCATAACATGCATTGAGTACGTTAATGAATTTTCTTGCATTTTAAATAGATGTTTGAATGTTTTCATAACATGCATTGAGTACGTTAATGCATTTTCTTGCATTTTAAGAGCCTCATAACATAAAAATGCTATCTTGACAACTCTAGCATATTTTTTATCACTTAGATATGTTCATATCACTTCCATGCATCTTATTTGTCAAGTTTTTGCATTTTTGTTACTTTTCCATGTTAAAATGCCATCTTTATGTATTGCATGTGTAATACTTCTTTATCTTTGTGCATATTATATTTTATTCATGATTCGTTTATCAAAATGCATGTTTGTTTGTTATAACAATCTGATTTTCAAAAACAAATCCCCAAGTTAATTTCACACGACTTCTAATAGATAAAGAACAACATGGATTTGATGTTTTCATCAAATTAGTCTTCCAACCCTGGGGATAAACTAACCTTCTAAGTCCAGATTCATGGAATAAAATGTAACTTTCTTTTGTTAAAGTATTAAGTCTTGATCTTGAATCCAATACCCTCTTTATTGACATGGTCTAGGGACTGTTTCATCGTCTCAAACTACTCTAGGATTTGGAATGAATTTGTGATGCCCATGCTACTTACCCCTTTTTGTCATGGATGTTCAAATGTCCTAGACTTGAGTTTACCCTTGAAAAAAAACCCGAAAATACCTAATAACTTCCCCGTTTACTCTAGCAGCATTACAGTCTAAGTTTAAAAAATTCTTTTCAAGTCATAAATGATTTTTCTAGAAGTTTTTGATATTTTTACCTTAAAGAGCATCGAAATACCTTTCTAACAATGTCTTGTTTACCATCGAATCATTCTAAATGAAAGAATTATGATTTTTCAAACTTTTGCTATTTGAAACCCTAGGAATCTGCAAATAGTTTTCTATTTGGGCCATTTTGGCCCACTAAACGATTCCTTAGAACTTTTTCAGCTTGTGAATTCCTTTTCTAAAAATGTATTATTTGCGATGTTAACAATTCCGAATGACTCTAGAATGATTTTTTTTCCAAAGTCTATGATACCCTTTCCTTGTACATGTTGCCAGTGTCAAGACAAACCTATCTCCAAAAATTATTTCCACCTAGTAAGTCATCTCTAGGATTTTTTGAATATTTTCACTTTAAACCTTATCGAGTTAACTTTCCAACAGTACCCTATTTACTCCTTCCCTGAAGCCTTCAGATGCCTTCAAAATAAATTTAGAAAAGGGAACAATGCGATGCTATCCCTGTTTTTAACCTAATCCTCAAAATGCCTTTGTAGAGACTTTAAACATCACAAAATGCATCTGATTGGTTCTTTTACAACACAAGCCTTTTCGATTTGGATCAAGGCTAAAAACATAAAAAAAATATTACACTAAATATCTCTTTCCTTCATAATAAAATTTTCACTAGTGGAGATATTCCAACTCTATTGCTCTAATGGGACACTCTAAACTTAAATTTTCTTTTTAGATCCATATTTAGTATTCTTAATCATTTTCTTAAAATGTTAAGAATTTTCATCTTTAGGAATTTCTCCAACTCTATTTTCTGAGGGAATTTAGCAACCCCATTTTTCATTTAAAATTTGAATTTCCTCTCTAATCAAAACTTCTATTAAGTATACTTAAAATTTTTACCATAACGGATACTCTAACCTCACTTTCTGAGGGGATACTCCAACCTTCTTGTTTTAAATTTCATCTGAAATCCAAATTCTACCCTAAATATACCGTGTCCCCCAATTGAACCTTTTTTCATCCCTCAAATTACCATTGAATCCAACCACATCTCAAAGTTGTTACATCAGTTATTCTTCAATAATCACAGACAACATGAGATACATTTCGATCGTCCTTCCTTTCCATGTTTTTATATGTGTTTACTTTCACATAATTTTCTTTTTTGTCATACTAACATTTTTCTCTTTGCAAGGAACATTGTGTATTCATGTTTCAAAATCGCTTTCAAAATTGCAAAGTGATATTTCATGTCGGTATCTCTACAGTATTTGACATGAAATATACAAATTTTGAAATCCAGTCCATAAATTATTTTCTTCAAAATCCCTATGTTCCTTATACCTTCGCGATGCATAGGTGATATAAATTTTCTTTCAAAACCTAGATTCACAATTTACAAAACTTCATGCATTAAAGGGAATTATATCTAAATAATGATTAAATGAACCAATTTAAGAAAAACCTAAGTAAGACACAGTTAGTAGGTTCCACTTTCAGGCGTCATAGGGGTGTTAATCCTTCCCCATGCATAACCAACTCCTAAACTGATTAAAGAATCTCTGGATTTTTAAGACCTTGAAATCAGTGTTTCAAGTTTTGTAACTACAAATATCATTTTCAATAGGCATGATCTTGCCTAGCCTAAAATGATTGGTGGTGACTCCAAGTTCATGGCTACTTCGTGATGGCCATTTGAGACTAGTTGGATGAGCGATTCGCCTAATAGTCTCTTTTCCCTTCATATTACTATGCCTAATCCAAATCTCGATCATAGGATAGTTCAAAGGCTCGACCATCACCAACCATCATATATTTTTAAGTTGAGAGCGCTAAGCTCTTCGAATCGTCCGAAGTTTTAAAGGCAAGCACGTGGTGACATTCATGTTAGTGACGTGATTGACAATCATGCAAACGCTAATTGCGCTAAGCACATGAAACACAATGGCTTTAAAAGCTAATAATGAGTTATGACGATAAGATCCATATGCATTAAAGCCATGTTTCTAAAAATATTTCTAGTTATTGTATTGTTAAGATAGAGCACTGATAATGCATGAAGACTAGCATATGTTAAGCATCCATATATTTGATGAATGCAACTCTCTAACCTCATAAAAGTTGAAGTATAACGACACTTAAGGATAGCATATGGGTATTTCTTTTATGGAAAAAGTTCACTGAACATGACCCGTATGAGAACTCCATTTAGTATTAGTCACTTAAGTGCTTATTAATCCTCAGGCTTGTGATACCAACTCATCTTTTACAAGGACTGCATGCTTTGATTCCATCACGAAGGGTCCATAGTAGATGGATGCCTATAGTAAGATGGTTTTATGTATGGCATGAACCATAGGAAGGTCTATGAGTGATCTAGACGAGATTTACCACTCCAACTAACATTAGAGACATAACTCATTTGTCATTAAGCTTTGGTTAACTTGATAAAGTCATTGGCCAACGCATGATGAATTTAGGAGAAATTATTTCTCTAAATTCTCAAGATTAACTGCAAGCTACATGAACTAATATGGACAAATGCATGAGTAGACACTAAACCATGCTCATGGTCTTTCTAGGATATTTGCTGAAAATATAGAATTACAATGTAAGGTTAGTTACTAAAAGGTTTCTCAGAAGTCATATTGATTCTTCAACATTGGGGTCATCATTATAGGTTGCTAGATCTACTCTTGATCTACGAATATAATTAATTAGCTTCACTATATTCATTGCCAACATGTTCGAAATCTAATTGGTTACATATAATAAGATGATGATCTTGATCAAAATCAAGATTTAATTAAGTATGACTTAATTGAATAAAAGGTATAGTGAGGAGTACTTAATTGAATAAGTTCAATTAAGTATTATTAAAGACATAAATTAGATTTACTAAATCTAATTAGAGATGTCTTACTATGGCAATAAAGATAAGAATGCCTTATCAAGATCATGCCTAAGTGTAGGCATGTAAATAGAGATATCTAGGTTTTGGGGTCGAACAATTATTTCTAGCAAATTAAATAACTATTTGATAATTATTTAATAATATTTACATGAAGTGAAATTATTCTAATTAGGTAAGAATTTTAATTGACAATTAAATATTCTTGAATGTAAATATGGATTAGCCCAACAAGCCTTTAATTGGTAAGCCAAATGGGCATAGTTTTAACACACCTATTGGACTTAAGTAAGGCTAGGCACATGGGTTAGCACCACATTGTGTAGTATTGGGCCAAGATATTAATTGGTTACTAACTAGGTGTAATCTTGGATAAATTGGTTAAAAACATTTTAACTGGGCTCCAAGTTACAGTTAAAGTGGTGTCAACCTTGAAAATGGTTTAATGGGTTAGTTTAACCCATTAGTCAAGCTTCATTTAACCCAAAATGTATCAAATGCATAATTAAGGCTTTTTGGCTAACTATAGCATCTAGAAAAATAGAGGTTCCAACCTTTACTTTTTTAAGGGGTTAATGCAATCCCATAAACTTCTCTAAGAGTGTCTTAATGCAAACATGATTTTTGAGGGATCTAAAATTGTTTTTATCATAACGAAAGTAGAAAATCTATTTTCTATCCTAAAAGAATCAACTAAAATAAAAAATTTGGATTTTTGGATCATTCATTGGGATCTGTGCGAAATAGTTATTTCCTTACGAAGCTATTTTTTCTTCCTCTTAGCGTAATAATATAGGAATTGTTCACAGATCACTTCAGATCTTGGCTATATGTCTTTTGGTTAAGGCTTAAAAAGCCTTTTAGCTAGGACCATAGAACTAGCAAACCTTATGAAGGCTCCAATAAACATCTATGTGGATCACTGTTAAAGGTAGGATATTTATGTTACTGTGACCTCAAAAAAAAAAACATCGAAGTGATCAAGCCATGGTGAGTTCATGCATGGATCAGCATGCTTAGAGTTACAAGTTTCTAAGTAGGTATGATCTATATCAAATTTATGTTTCAAACTACTATCCTACCACATATACATTTTTTTCTAAGATCTTGAAAAAATCTAGCTACTTTATTTACTTTTCTGCTACATATGTTTAATTTTGATTAAATTTTTATGCTTATATTGATAAGCATGAGCCCGAAACTTTCTTTCACCCATATGTGTCTTTTTGTTACGATCATAGAAGGTACTTTCTAAATGTTAAAGGATAAAAGTGTCTTTTTGGTTAATGACTTAAAAAGGAAAAGAAAAATATAGTTAAAAGGAAAAAAGAAGAGAAGATAAGAGAGGAGAAAGAATGAGAAATGAAGATGTCAAATAATGGCTTATCAGTAAAGATGGGTAAAAAAGAAGGAGAAATGAGAAAATGTTGCAGAGAAAAAAAACAAAAGAAGAGAAAGCAGGCAGCGACAGAGAAAGAAAGAGAATTTGGATGAGTTTAGGAGGTAGTTGCCTCAATCAGCTGACGATGGCATTGACAATCAATCGAAAGGGAAAGAAAGGAAAAAAAGATAAAAGATAAAAGAAAATAGAAAAAAGTAAAAAGTAAAAAAAATGTTTCAAACTTTTTATAATTAAAAGTAAATGAAGGGAAAAATTATAAAAAAACTAAAAGAAAAAAACCAAGAAAAAATAGCTGTAGTTTTTGTTTCTCCTTTTAGTTATTAATTTTTTATGATTTATTTTTTTCATAAAAACAAATTATGCGCTAAAAATATAAACATTGTTCACTTTTGTATCAATTTTTAAATAAAATATGAATTAAAAATAATAATATTAGTTGATTATCCTTTTGATTATTTAAATTGAATTTGTCTTATATTTTTTAAATTGATATTTTATAAATTATAAAAATTTTATTGTTTTTTATAATTAAAAACAGGAAAAAATAGAAAATTTTCAAAATAAAAACGTGAAAAAAATAGTCGTTTTTGTTTTTATTTTTCCTATTTTTTTGTTTTAATTTTTTATATTTTTTATTTTCATAGAAATAAATGTTAGTTTTATTAGTTTTGAATTGATTTTAGTTTTGATATAACAAAAGTTTAAGCTTAATTAGCTTGAATATATAAATGTTTTCAACGCTTTCAATTTAGTATAAATGCTTTTAGTTTAATATTTTTGCTTAAATCAAGTTGAAAACACTTTGGAAAATACTAAAATACTTTTAACTCCTTTGCTTTCTCAAAAATACATGTTCTTAAATATATTCTTATGTGTTACATAATTTTTTAGACATTTTAGTAACCTTTTAAAGGTGAGGAAAACAAGTTTTAAGTAGTTTTAAGCATGGTTCGATCCCCCAACAATACGAGATCAATTATTTCAAGATAAATGCTAATTTCACTTTGTAAGACACTAGAGTACCAATACATGAAAGCTCCAATGGTCATTTGAAGCTTCAAGCAATTACTTGAAGCATCAATGAACAAATTTTTGAATTGCATAAGAGCAAGTATCGATGCTTTAGGTGCAAATATAGGTACTTGTACGTAAGACCAAATTTCTAGCTTATTGTTTTTGAAGCTTCAATAGCTCTTTTCTATCTCAATCAACTCCAAATATCTAGAAATCATTCCTAAGCTATAAATAAGTGCTTGCAGCACTTCCATAAGTGGAGGTTTCAAGAGATTACAAAGAACCATTAAGAAAACATCAAGAGAAATACCATTGTCATATTAATCATCTTTCACAAGCTTT
>JBBYHO010320180.1:0-29578 GCA_038382025.1 Adansonia gregorii | reverse complement strand
GTGATTGAGCTTTAAGAACACATTCACCTCATTGGGATGCACAATATTGATGCTTTGGTTCCACTAGAAATACTTTTCTTTCCATTACTTTCCTGAGGTTAAAGCTTATCCCATGATGTGAAGTACATTGATTCTTGTAATGATCTCCTTTCTTTTTGTGATTAGGCTACAAAAACACAATCACCTCATTAGGATGCATTATGTTGATGCTTTCATTTTACAAAAAAAAGCTTTTCTTTCCATTATTTTTCTTAGAATCAAAGTTCATCCTATAGATGTAACTAACATGGTTTCTCATATCAATTGCCATTCTTTTTGTGATAGGGCTATAAAAAACATTCACTTCATTAGGATGCATGATATCGACGCTTTGGTTTCACAAGAAAAGATTTTTTTTCATTTTTTTCCTTAGAATCAAAATTCACCCCATAGATGTGACTAACATGGATTCTCATAACAAATACCATTCTTATTGTGACTGGGCTGTAAAAACACATTCACCTCATTAGGATGCATGATATTAAAGCTTTGGTTTCAGAAGAAAAGCTTTTTTTTCAGTCATTTTCCTTAGAATCCAAGTTTATCTCATAGATGTGACAAACATGGATTCTCATAACAAACTCCATTCTATTTATGATTAAGCTTTTGGAACAAATTCACCTCATTAAGATGCATGATACTGATGCTTTGGTTTTACAAGAAATGTTTTTCTTCCTATCATATTCCTTACATCAAAGTTCATCCCATAAATGTGATGAACATGGATTCCTATAACAAACTCCATTCTTTTTGTGATTGAGCTTTAAGAACACATTCACCTTATTAGGATACATGATATCGATGCTTTTGTTTTATAAGAAAATCATTTTTTTCGATAACTTTTTTTAGAATCAACGTTAGTCCTATAAATGCCACAAATAATAATTCTTATAACAAACTCTATTCTTTTTGTTATTGAACATTAAGAACACATTCACCTTATTAGGATCCATGATATCGATGCTTAGGTTTCACAAGAAAAGCTTTTCCTTCGTTTATTTTCCTTATATCAATGTTCATCACATAGATGTGATGTACAAGGATTCTCATGCATGATATTGACCATTTAGTTTCACAAAAAAAGCTTTTCCTTCCATCATCTTCCTTAGAATCAAAGGTCATCCTTTAGATGCGACAAATATGGATTCTCGTAGCACACTCCACTTTTTTTGTGGTTGAGCTTTAAGAACATGTTCACCTCATTAGGATGCATGATATTGATGCTTTGGTTTCATAATAAAAGCTTTTCTTTCCACCATCTTTGTTAGATCAAAGTACATCCCACAGTGTGATGAACATGGATTCTCATAACAATCTTTTTTTTTATGGTTGGGCTATAAGAACATATTCTCTTCATAAAGATGCATGATATTAATGCTTTGGTCTCACAAGAAAAGATTTTCTTTCCACCATCCTCTTTAGAATAATGTTCACCCTATAAATATGGCGAACAGGGATTTTCATAATAAACTGCATTCTTTTTTTTATTAAGCTTTAAGAACATATTCACCTCGTTAGGATGCATGATATTGATGCTTTGGTTTCACAGTAAAGGCTTTTCTTTCCATTATTTTGCTTAGATCAAAGTTTATCCCATAGATGTGACAAACATGGATTCTTATAACAACCTTCTTTTTTTTTGGGATTCAGCTATAAAACATATTCACCTCTCTATAATGCATGATATTGATGCTTTTCTTTCACAAGAAAATCATTTCTTTCCATTATTCTCTATAGAATCAATGTTCATCCCATAGATGTGACAAACATGAATTCTTATAACAATTTCCATTTTTTTCTGATTGGGCTATAAAAACACATTCACCTCATTAGGATGCACAGTATCGATGCTTAGGTTTCACAAGAAAAGCTTTTCCTTGTAACATTTTCCTTAGGTAAAAATTAATCACATAGATGTGATAAACATGGATTCTCATAACAGTCTCATTTCTTTTTGTGATTGGGCTATAAAAACACATTTATCCCATTAGGGTGCATGATATTGATGCTCTGGTTGAACAATAAAAGTTTTTCTTTTCATCATTTTCCTTGGATCAAAGTTCCCAAAAAAGTAATGAATATGGATTCTTATAACAATATCCTTTCTCTTTTTGATTGGGCTATAAAAGCACATTCACCTAATTAGGATGCATGATATTGATGCTTTTGTATCAAAAGAAAACCTTTTCATTCCATATTTCCTTAGAATCAAAGTATATCCCATGTATGTGACAAACATGGATTCTCACAGTAAACACCATTCTTTTTGTGACTGAACGTTAAGAACAGTTTCACCTCATTAGGATGCATGGTATTTGATGCTTTAGTTTCATAATAAAAGCTTTTCTTTTTCTCATTTTCTTCAGAATCAAAGCTTATCCCATAGATACGATAAACATGGATTCTCATAACAAACTCCATTCTTTTTGTGATTGAGCTGGAAGAATACATTCACCCTATTAGGATGCATGATATTTGATGCTTTGGTTTCACTATAAAAGCTTTTCTTTTCATAATTTTCCTTAAATTAAAGTTCATCCCATAGATGAGATAAACATGGATTTTCAGAATAATCTCATTTCGTTTTATGATTGGGCTATAGAAGCACATTGACCTCATTAGGATACATGATATTATGATTTAGTTTCACATTAAAAGATTTCCATCCATTATTTTCCATAGATCAAAGTTTATCCTATAGATGTGACAAACATAGATTCTTGAAACAATCTTAATTCTTTTTCTAGCTGGGCTATAAAACACATTGACCTCATTAGGGTGCATGATAGTGATGCTTTTGTTTCCATCATTTTCCATAGATCAAAATGAGTTAGATAGTTGTGATGAAGATGGATTCTCATAACAATCTCCTTTCTTTTTGTGATTGGGCTATAAAAACAGAATCACCTCATTAGGATGCATGACATTGATGCTTTCATTTCACAAGAAAAGGCTTCTCTTTCCATCATTTTCTTTTGATCAAAGTTAATCCTATAGACGTAATGAACATGGACTCTCACGACAATCTCTTTTCTTTATGTGATTGGGCTATTAAAATATATTCACCTCATTAAGATGCATGATATCGATGCTTTAATTTCACAACAAAAGCTTTGTTTTCCATCATTTTGCTTAGATCAAAGTTTATCCCATAGATGTGATGAACATGGATTCTCATAACAACCTTCTTTCTTTCTATTATTGGGCTACAAAACACATTCACCTCTTTATGATGCATGATATTGATACTTTTGTTTCACGTGAAAAGCATTCCTTTCCATTGTTCTCGATAGAATCAAAGTTCATCCCATAGATGTGACAAATATGGATTCTTATAACAATTTTCATGTTTTTTCGATTGGGCTATAAGAACACATTCAACTCATTAGGATGCACAATATCGATGCTTTGGTTTCACAATAAAATCTTTTCTTTCCAACATTTTCCTTATGTAAAAATTAATCACATAGATGTGACAAACATGGATTCTCATAACAATTTTCTTTTTTTTTTCGATTGGGCTATAAGAACACATTCAACTCATTAGGATGCACGATATTGATGCTTTGGTTTCACAATAAAATCTTTTCTTTCCAACATTTTCCTTAATCACATAGATGTGACAAACATGGATTCTTAAAACAATCTAATTTTTTTTTTGTGATTGGGCTATAAAAATACATTCATCCCATTAGGGTGCAAGATATTGATGCTTTGGTTTAACAATAAAGGCTTTTTTTTCCATCATTCTCATAACAATCTCTTTTCTTTTTCTAATTGGGCTATAAAAGCACATTCACCTCATTAGGATGCATGATATTGATGCTTTCATATCAAAAGAAAACATTTTGTTTCCATTGTTTTCCTTAGAATCAAGGTTTATCCCATAGATGTGACAAACATGGATTCTCATAGCAAACACCATTCTTTGTGTGATTGAGCATTAAGAACACATTCACCTCATCAAGATGCATGGTATTTGATGCTTTGGTTTCGCAATAAAAGCTTTTCCTTCCATTATTTTCTTTAGAATCAAAACTCATCCCATAGATGCGATAAACTTGGATTCTCATAACAAACTCTATTCTTTTTGTGATTAAACTTGAAGATCACATTCACCCTATTAGGATGCGTGATATTTGATGCTTTGGTTTCACAATAAAAGCATTTTTTTCCATAATTTTCCCTAGATCAAAATTCATCCCATAGATTTGAGGAACATGGATTTTCAGAATAATCTCCTTTCATTTTGTGATTAGGCTATAAAAACACATTGACCTTATTAGGATGCATGATATTGATGCTTTAGTTTCACATTAAAGGGTTTTCGTTCCATCATTTTCCATAGATCAAAGTTCATTCTATAGATGTGACGAACATGTATTCTCGAAACAATCTCAATTCTTTTTCTAGTTGGGCTGTAAAGTACATTCACCTTATCAGGGTGCATGATAGTGATGCTTTGTTTCATAAGAAAACCTTTTCTTTCCATTATTTTCCATAGTATATCCCATAAATGTGACGAACATGAATTTTTATAACAAACTCCATTCTCATTTTGATTGAGCTTTAAGAACACATTCACCTCATTAGGATGCATGATATTGGTGCTTTGGTTTCACAAGAAAAGCTTTTCTTTCTATCACTTTCCTTAGATCAAAGTCCATCCCATAGATTTCACGAATGTGGATTCTCATAATAATATCCTTTCCTTTTGTGATTAGGCTACAAAAGCATAATCACCTCATTAGGATGCATGATATTGATCCTTTGGTTTCATAACAAAAGCTTTTTCTTCCATCATCTTCCTTAGAATCAAAGTTCATCCCATATATGTGACAAATAGGGATTCTCATAGCACACTCCATTTATTTTGTGATTGAGATTTAAGAACACATTCACCTTATTAGGACGTATGCTACTGATGCTTTGGTTTCACAAGAAAAGTTTTTCTTTCCATCATTTTCTTTATAATCAAAGTTCATCCCATAGATACGACAAACATGGATTCTCATAACAAACTTCATTCTTTTTATGATTGAGCTTTAAGAACACATTCAACTTATTAAGATGTATGATATTTGATACTTTGGTTTCACAATAAAAGCTTTTCTTTCCACCATTTTCTTTAGATCAAAGTTGATCCCATTGACATGATGAATATGGTTTCTCACAATAATCTTCTTCTTTTTTTGTGATTGGTATATAAAAACACATTCACCTCATTAAGATTCATGATATTGATGCTTTCGTTTCACAAGAAAAGCTTTTCCCTCCATCATTTTCTCAGATCAAAGTTCATCCCATAGATTTGATGTACATGGATTCCTATAACAATCTTCTGTCTTTTCGTGATTGGCCTATAAAAACACATTCACCTCATTAGGATGCATGATATTGATCCTTTTGTTCATAAGAAAAGCTTTTCCTTCCATCATCTTCCTTAGAATCGAAGTTCATCCCATAGATATGACAACATGGATTCCCATAACACACTTCATTCTTTTTGTGATTGAGCTTTAAGAACAGATTCACCTCATTAGGATACAAAATATTGATACTTTAGTTTCACAAAAAAGCTTTTGTTTCCATTTTTTTCCTCAGATCAAAAGTAATGATATAGATGTGATGAACATGGATTCTCGTAACAATTTTTTTTTTGTGATTGGGCTGTAAAACACAATCACCTCATGAGGATGCATGATATTGATGCTTTGGTTTCACAATAAAAGCTTTTCTTTCCATCATTTTCCTTAGATCGAAGTTCATCCCATTGATGTGACGAACATGGATTCTCATAAAAACCTTATTTCTTTCTGGGATTGGGCTATAAAACATATTCACCTTATTAGGATGTATGATATTGATGCATTCATTTCACAAGAAAAATGTTTCTTTCGATTATTTTCCATAGAATCAAAGTTCAACCCATAAATGTGACAAATATGGATTCTCATAACAATTTCCATTCTTTTTGTGATTGGGCTATAAGAACACATTCACCTCTTTAGGATGCATGATGTTGATGCTTTGGTTTGACAAGAAAAGGCTTTGTTTCCATTATTTTCCTTAGATCAAAATTAATCACCTAGATGTGATGAACATGATTCTTATAACAATCTCCTTCTTTTTTATGCTTAGGCTATAAAAACACAATCACCTCATTAGGATGCATGATATTGATACTTTGGTTTCACAAGAAAAGGTTTTGTTTCCATTATTTTCCTTAGATCAAAATTAATGGTATAGATTTGATGAACATGATTCTCATAACAATCTCCTTCCTTTTTATGATTGGGTTATAAAAAACATTCATCTCATTAGGATGCATGATATTGATGCTTTCAGATCATAAAAAAAGCTTTTCTTTCCATCATTTTCCTTAGAATCAATATCCATTCCATAAATGTGATGAACACGGATTCTCATAACAAACTCTATTCTTCTTGTGATTGAGCTTTAAGAACACATTCACCATATTAGGATACATGATATTGAAGCTTTGGTTTCACAAGAAAAGCTTTTCTTTTCACCATTTTCCTTTGATTAAAGTTCATCCCACAGACTTGATGTACATGGATGCTTGTAACAATCTTCTTTCCTTTTGTGATTGGGCTATAAAAACACAATCAACTCATTACGGGGCATGATGTTGTTGCTTTCATTTCACAAGCAAAGCTTTTCTTTCCATTATTTTCCTTAGAATCAAAATTCATCCCATAGAGGTGACAGACATAGATTCTCAGAACAAGTACCATTTTTTTTTTGTGATTAGGCTATAGAAACACATTCACATTATTAGGATGCATGATATCGATGCTTCACAATAAAAATTTTTCTTTCCATCATTTCCTTAGATTATAGTTCATCACATAGACGTGATGAACTTGAATTCTCATAACAGTCTCCTTTCTTCTTGTGAATGGTCTATAAAAACACTTTCACCTTATTAGGATGCATGATATTTATCCTTTTCTTTTATAAAAAAAGCTTTTTCTTCCGTCATCTTTCTTACAATCGAAGCTCATCTCAGAGATATGACAACATGGATTCTTATAACATACTTCATTATTTTTTTGATTATGCTTTAAGAACACATTAACCTCATTAGGATACAAGATATTAATGCTTTAGTTTCACAAAAAAGCTTTTGTTTCCATCATTTTCTTTAGATCAAAATTAATCACATAGATATGACAAACATGGATTCTTGCAACAATCTCCTTTCTTTTTATGGTTGGGTTATAAAACACAATCACCTCATTAGGATGCATGATATTAATGCTTTGGTTTCACAAGAAAAGCTTTTTTTTCATCATTTTCCTTAGATTAAAGTTCATCCCATAGATGTAATGAACATGGATTCTTGAAGCAACCTCATTTCTTTTTGGTATTGGGCTGTAAAACGCATTCACCTCATTAGGATGTATGATAATGATGCTTTGGTTTCATAATAAAAGCTTTTTTCTTTCCATTATTTTCCATAGAATCAAAGTTTATCTCTGAGATATGACAAGATATGGATTCTCATAGCAATTTTGATTCTTTTTGTGATTGGGCTTTAGGAACACATTCACCTAATTAGGATACATGATATTGATGCTTTCATTTTATAAGAAAATCCTTTGTGCCCATCATTTTCCTTAGATCAAAATTAATCACATAGATATGATGAACGTGATTCTCGTAACAATCTCCTTTCTCTTTTTGAATGGACTATAAAAACACATTAACCTCGTTAGGATTCATGATATTGATGCTTTCATTTCCCAAAAAGTGCTTTTCTTTCCATCATTTTCCTTAGAATAAATGTTCGTCCCATAAATATGATGAACATAGATTCTCATAATGAACTCCATTCTTTTTGTGTTTGAGCATTAAGAACACATTCATTTTTTGAGGATGCATGATATTGATGTTTTCATTTTAGAAGAAAACCATTCTTTTCCATAATCTTCCTTAGAATCAAAGTTCATCCCATAGATTTGATAAACATAGATTCTCATAACATACTTTACTCTTTTTGTGATTGAGTTTTAAGAACATATTCACCTCATTAGGGTACAAGATATTAATGCTTTAGTTTTACAAAAAAAACTTTTGTTTCGATCTTTTTCCTCATATCAAAATTAATCACATAGATGTGATGAACATAGATTCTCATAACAACCTCTTTTCTTTTTGTGATTGGGCTATAAAACATAATCACCTTATTAGGGCGCATGATATTGATGCATTAGTTTCACAATAAAAGCTTTTCTTTCCATCATTTTTCTTAGATCAAAGTTTCATCCCATTAATGTGACGAACATGGATTCTTATAACAACCTCTTTCCCTTTTAGGATTGGGCTGTAAAACACATTCACTTTATTAGGATGCATGATATTGATTCTTTTTGTTTCGCAAGAAAAATGTTTATTTCCATTATTTTCCATAGAATCAAAGTTCATGCCATAGATGTGACAAACATGGATTCTCAAAATAATTTTCATTCTTTTTTTGATTGGGCTATAAGAACACATTCATCTAGTTAGGATGCATCATATTGATGCTTTGGTTTCATAAGAAAAGCTTTTGTTTCCATCATTTTCTATCATTAATCGCATAGATGTGACAAACATGATTCTCATAACAATCTCCTTTCTTTTTGTGATTGGGCTATAAAAACACATTCACTTTATTAGGATGCATGAGCTTGATGTTTCTTATCACAAGAAAAGCTTTTTTTTCCATCATTTTCCTTAGAATCAATGTTTGTTCCATAAATATGACAAACATGGATTCTCATAACAAACTCCATTCTTCTTGCAATTAAGGTTTAAGAACACATTCAGCTCATTAGAATGCATGAGATTAAAGCTTTGGTTTCATAAGAAAAGCTTTTCCTTTCATCATAGTCCTTAGATCAAAACTCATCCCATAGATTTAATGTGCATGGATTCTCATAACAATCTCCCTTCCTTTTGTAATTAGGCTATAAAACACAATCAACTCATGAAGGGGCATGATATTGATGTTTTCGTTTCACAAGCAAAGCTTTTTTTCCCATTATTTTCCTTAGAATCAAAGTTCATCCTATAGATGTGATAGACATAGATTCTCATAACAGGTACCATTTTTTTTGTGATTTGGCTATAAAAACACATTCACCTTATTACAATGCATGATGTCGATGCTTTATAACAAAAGTTTTTCTTTCCATTATTTTTCGTAGAATCAAAGTTTATCCAATAGATATGACAAACATGGATTCTTATAAGAATTTTAATTCTTTTTGTGATTGGGCTTTAAGAACACATTCACCTAATTTAATGCATGATATTGATGCTTTGGTTTCATAAGAAAATTTTTTGTTTCTATAATTTTCCTTAGATCAAAATTAATCACATAGATGTGACAAATATGATTCTCGCAATAATCTCCTTTCTCCTTGTGATTAGACTATAGAAACATATTCACCTTATTAGGATACATGATATCGATAGTTTCATTTCCCAAAAGTGCTTTTTTTTTCCATCATTTTCCTTAGAATCAATGTTGATCCCATAAATATGATGAACATGGATTCTGATAACAAGCTTTATTCTTTCTATGTTTAAGCTTTAAGAATGCATTCACCTTATTAGGATGCATGATATTGATGCTTTCCTTTCAAAAGAAAACCATTCCTCTCCATCCCTCCGATGTGATGAACATGAATTCTTATAACAAACTCCATTCTTGTTGTTATTGGGCTTTAAGAACACATTCACCTGACTAGGATTCTTGATATTAATGTTTTTGTTTCACGAGAAAAGCTTTTCTTTCCATCATTTTCCTTGGATCAAAGTTCATCCCATAGATGCGACGAACATGGTTTTGCATAGCAAATTCCATTATTTTTATGCATAGGCTTTAAGTACATATTCACCTCATTACGATGCATGATATTAAAGCTTTGGTCTCATAATAAAAGCTTTTCTTTGCATTATTTTCCTTTGATCAAAGTTCATCCCATAAATGTGGCGAACATGGATTCTCATAACAATCTTTATTTTTTTTGTGATTCGGCTATAAAAACACATTCACCTCATTAGGATGCATAATATTGATGCTTTGGTTTCACAATAAAAGCTTTTCTTTCCATCATTTTTCGTAGATCAAAATTAATCACATAGATATGACAAACATGATTCTTATAGCAATCTTCTTTTTTTTTTGTAATTAGGCTATAAAACACATTCACCTTATTAGGATGCATTGCATTGATACTTTCATTTCATAAGAAATGCTTTTCCTTCTATCATTTTCCTTGCATCAAAGTTCATCCCATAGACTTGGTGTACATGTATTCTCGTCACAATCTCTCTTCCTTTTCTGATTGGATGATAAAAACACAATCACCTCATTAGGATGCGTGATATTAATGCTTTTATTTCACAAGCAAAGTTTTTTTTTCCCATTATTTTCCTTAGAATCAAAGTTCTTCCCAAAGATGTGATAGACATGGATTCTCATAACAAGTACCATCCGTTTTGTGATTGGGCTATAAAAACAAATTCATCTCACTAGGATGCAAGATATCGATGTATTGGTTTCACAAGAAAAGCATTTATTTCCATCATTTTCCTTAGATCGTAGCTCATCACATAGATGAGGTGAACTTGGATTCTCGTAATTGGTCTATAAAAATGCATTCACCTTATTAGGATGCATGATATTGATCCTTTGGTTTCACAAGAAAAGCTTTTCCTTCCATCAACTTCATTAGAATCAAAGTTCATCCCATCGATGTAACAAACATGGATTCTTATAATAATCTCCCTTCCTTTTGTAATTAGGCTATAAAAACACAGTCAACTCATTAGGGGTCATGATATTGATGTCTTTATTTCACAAGCAAAGCTTTTTTTTCCATTATTTTCGTTAGAATCAAATTTCATCTCATAGATATGACAGACATGAATTCTCATAACAAGTATCATTCTTTTTGTGATTAGGCTATAAAAACATATTCACCTTATTAGGATGCATGATATCGGTGCTTCACAACAAAAGCTTTTCATTCCATTATTTTTTATAGAATCAAAGTTTATCCCATAGATATGACAAACATGGATTCTTATAAGAATTTAATTCTTTTTGTGATTGGGCTTTAAGAACATATTCACTTAATTAGGATGCATGATATTGATGCTTTGGTTTCATAAGAAAATCTTTTGTTTCCTTAATTTTCCTTAGATCAAAATTAACCACGTAGATGTGACAAATATGATTCTTTAATAATCTCCTTTCTCTTTGTGATTGGGCTATAAAAACGTATTCATCTCATTAGGACTCATGATATTGATGCTTTCATTTCCCGAAAGTGTTTTTTTCCATTATTTTCCTTAAAATCAATGTTCGTCCCATAACTATGATGAACATGGATTCTGATAACAAACTCTATTCCTTTTGTGTTTAAGCTTTGAAAACACAGTCACCTTATTAGGATGCATGATATTGATGGTTTCATTTCAAAAGAAAACCATTCATTTCCATCGTTTTCCTTAGAATCAATGTTCATCCCTTGGAACTGATGAACATGAATTCTCATAACAAACTCCATTCTTTTTGTTATTGGCTTTAAGAACACATTCACCTGACTAGGGTGCTTCATATTGATGCTTTTGTTTCATAAGAAAAGCTTTTCTTTTCATCATTTTCCTTGGATCAAAGTTCATCCCATAGATGTGATGAACATGGATTCGCATAACAAATTCCTTATTTTTATGCATAGGCTTTAAGAACATATTCACCTCATTACGATGCATGATATTAAAGCTTTGGTCTCATAATAAAAGCTTTTCTTTGCATTATTTTCCTTTGATCAAAGTTCATCTAATAAATGTGACGAACATGGATTCTCATAACAATCTCCATTCTTTTTTTGGTTCGGCTATAAAAACACATTCACCTCATTAGGATGCATAATATTGATGTTTTTGTTTAACAAGAAAATCTTTTTCTGCTATTATTTTCCTTAAAATCAATGTTCATCCCATAAACGTGACAAACACGGATTCTCAGAACAAACTTCACTCTTTTCGTGGTTAAGCTATAAAAATGCATTCACCTTATTAGGATGCATAATATTAATGCTTTGGTTTCACAATAAAAACTTTTCTTTCCATTATTTTTCACAGATCAAAATTAATCACATAGATATGACAAACATGATTCTCCTAACAATCTTTTTCCTTTTGTAATTAGGCTATAAAAACATATTCACCTTTTTAGGATGCATGATATTGATGCTTTCATTTCACAAGAAATGTTTTTCCTTGCATCATTTTCCTTGCATCAAAGTTCATCCCATAGATTTGATGTGCATGTATTCTCGTAACAATCTCCTTTCCTTTTGTGATTGGATGATAAAAACATAATCACCTCATTAGGATGCATGACATTAATGCTTTCATTTCACAAGCAATGCTTTTTTTTCCATTATTTTCATTAGAATCAAAGTTCATCCCAAAGATGTGACAGACATGGATTCTCATAACATGTACCATCCTTTTTATGATTGGGCTATAGAAACAAATTCACCTCACCAGGATGCAAGATATCGATGTATTAGTTTCACAAGAAAAACATTTCTTTCCATCATTTTCCCTACATCGTAGCTTATCACATAGATATGGTGAACTTGGATTCTCATAACAATCTCCTTTCTTTTCATGATTGGTCTATAAAAATGCATTCACCTTATTAGGATGCATGATATTGATCCTTTGGTTTCATTAGAAAAGCTTTCCTTCCATCAACTTCATTAGAATTAAAGTGTATCCCATAGATGTGAAAAACATGGATTCTTATAGCAGTCTTCTTCCTTTTTATGATTGGGATATAAAACATAATCAACTGATTAGGATGCATGATATTAATGCTTTGGTTTCATAATAAAAGCTTTTATTTCCATCATTTTTCTTAGATCAAAGCTCATCTCGTAGATGTGACGAATGTGGATTGTCGCAAGAACCTCATTTTTTTTTTGGGATTGGGCTATAAAACATATTCACTTCATTAGGATGCATGATATTGATGTTTTGGTTGCATAATAAAAGCTATTTTTTTATTATTTTTCGTAGAATCAAAGTTCATTCCCCAGATGTGACAAACATTGATTCTCATAACAATTTTGATTCTTTTTGTGATTAGGCGATAAGAATGTATTTATCTCATTAGGATACATGGTATTGATGCTTTAGTTTCATAGGAAAATATTTCCTTTCCACCATTTTCCTTATACCCAAAATAATCACATAGATGTGATGAACATGGATTCCCATAACAATATTTTTTCTTTTTGTAATTGGGGTATAAAACTTGATCACCTTATTAGGATACATGATATTAATGCTTTGGTTTGACGATAAAAGCTTTTCTTACCATCATTTCCCATAGATGAAAATTAATCACATAGATACGACGAATATGGATCCTCATAACAATCTTCTTTCTTTTGTTGATTAGGCTATAAAACTGCCTTCACCTTATTAGGATGCCTAATATTGTTGCTTTTGTTTCACCAGAAATGCTTTTCTTTCCATCATTTTCATTAGAATCAATGTTTATCCCATAAATGTGACAAACATGGTATCTCATAACAACCACTATTCTTCTTGTGATAGAGCTTTAAGAACATATTCACCTTATTAGGATGCTTGATATTGATACTTTTGTTCTATAAGAAAAGCTTTTCTTCCATCATTTTCCTTAGATCGAAGTTCATCCCATAGATATGACAAACATGGATTCTTATGACAAACTCCATTTCTTTTGTGATTGAGCATTAAGAGCATATTCACCTTATTAGGATGCCTGATATTGATGTTTTCATTTCACAAAAAGAAAGTTCCTTTCTATTATTTTACTTGGATCAAAGTTCATCCCAAAGACGTAACAAACATGGATTCTCTTAACAATTTCCATTTTTTTATGATTGGGCTATAAGAACATATTCACCTCATTACGATGCATAATATTGGTGCTTTGGTTTCATAAGCAAAGCTTTTCTTTCCATCATTTTCCTTAGATCATAATTCATCTCATAGATGTGATGAACGTGGATTCTCATAACAATATCCTTTCTTTTCGTGATTAGTCTATAAAAACACATTCACCTCATTAGGATGCATGATATTGATCGTTTGGTTTCATAAGAAAAGCTTTTCCTTCCATCATATTCATTAAAAACAAAGTTCATTCCATAGATGTGACAAACAGTGATTCTCATAGCATACTCTATTCCCTTTCTGATTGAGCTTTAAGAACACATTCACCTTATTAGGATACATGATATTGATCTTTTAGTTTCATAAGAAAAGCTGTTGTTTTCATCATTTTCCTTAGATTCATATTAATCACATGGATATAACAAACATGGGTTCTCATAACAATCTCTTTTTTTTTTTTGTGATTAGGCTATAAAACACAATCACCTCATTAGGATGCATGACATTAATGCTTTGGTTTCACAATAAAAGCTTTTCTTTCCATCATTTTCCTTATATCAAAGTTCATCCCATAGACATGATGGACATGGATTCTTACAACAACCTCTTTCTTTTTTTGTGCTTGAGCTATAAAAACATATTCACCTCATTAGGATGCATGGTATTGATGATTTCGTTTCATAAGAAAAGCTTTTCCCTCCATCACTTTCCTTAGATCAAAGCTTATCCCATAGATTTGATGTCCATGGATTCTCATAACAATCTCTCTTCCTTTTATAGCCTAGTCCCAAAAATAATTGAGGTTGTTGCGACAATCCATATTTGTCACATTTATAGGATGAACTTGATATAAGAAAAACTATGGAAAAAAAGCTTTTATTCTAAGGAAAATGTTGGAAACAAAAGCTTTTCTTCTGAAACCAAAGCATCAATACCATGCATCCTAATGAGGTAAACGTGTTCTTATGGCCTAATCACAAAAAATGGAAATTGTTATGAGAATCCATGTTTGTCATAACGGTGAACTTTGATCCAAGGAAAATAATGGAAAAAAATGCCTTTCTCATGAAACAAAAGCATCAAAATCATGTTTCCTAATGAGGTGAATATGTTCTTAAAGCCCGATCACAAAATGAATGGAGTTTGTTATGAGAATCCATTTGTCACATCTATAGGTTAAACTTTGATCCAAGGAAAATAATGGTAAGAAAAGCTTTTCTTGGGAAACTAAAGCATCAGTATCAAGCATCTTAATAAGATGAATATGTTCCTAAAGCATAATCATAAGAAGAATGGTGTTTGTTATGAGAATCCATGTTCATCACATTTTTGGGATGAACATTGATTCTAAGGAAAATTATGGAAAGAAAAGCTTTTCTTGTAAAGCAAAAGCAAAAATATCATGGATCCTAATGAGGTGAAGGTGTTTTTATAGTCCAATCAACAAAAGAAAGGAAATTGTTATGAGAATTCATACTCATCCGATCTATATGATTAATTTTTATCTAAGCAAAATGATGGAAATAAAAGCTTTTCTTATGAAATGAAAGCATCAATATCATGCATCCCAATGAGATGAGTGTGTTTTTGTAGCCCAATCAAAAAAAGGAAGGAGATTGTTATAAGAATCATGTTCATCATATCTATGTGATAAATTTTGATCTAAGGAAAAAGATAAAAACAAAAGCTTTTCTTGTGAAACAAAAGCATCAATATCATGCATCCTAAAATGGTGAATGTGTTCTTATAGCCCAATCAAAAAAAGAATGGAAATTATTATGAGAATCCATATTTATCACATCTATGGGATGAACTTTGATTCTATGAAAAATAATGGAAAGAAACATTTTTCTTATGAAATGAAAACATCAATATCATGCATCCTAATGAGGTGAATGTGTTTTATAGCCTAATCCCAAAAAGAAAAAAGGTTGTTACGAGAATCCATGTTCATCAAATCAATGGGATAAACTTTGATCTAAGGAAAATGATGGAAAGAAACGCTTTTATTGTGAACTTTTATTGTGAATCAAAAGCATCAATGTCATGCATCCTAATGAGATGATTGTGTTTTATAGCCCAATCACAAAAATAATGAAGATTGTTACAAGAATCCATGTTCGTCACATCTATGTGATTAATTTTAATCTAAGGAAAATGATGGAAACAAAAGCTTGTTCTGTGAAACTAAAGCATCAATATCATGTATCCTAACAAGGTGAATGCGTTCCTAAAGCTCAATCACAAAAAGAATATAGTATGTTATAAGAACCCATGTTTGTCCATCTATGGAATGAATTTTGATTCTAATGAATATGATGGAAGGAAAAGCTTTTCTTGTGAAACTAAAGATCATAATCATGCATCCTAATGAGGTGAATGTGTTTTTATAGACTAATCATGAAAAAAAAAGATTATTGCGAGAATCCAAGTTTGTCACATCTATGTCATGAATATGATCTAAGGAAAAGATGGAAAACAAAGCTTTTCTTGTGAAACAAAAGCATCAATATCATGCATTCTAATGAAGTGGCTATGTTTTTACAGCCTAATCATAAAAGAAAGGAAAATTGTTATGAGTATCCATGTACATCAAATCTATGGGATGAACTTTGATCTAAGGAAAATGATGGAAGGAAAAGCTTTTCTTGGGATTAAAGGTAACCTAGATGTTGGCATTGAGGAGCTGGAGGTTAGTAATCACCCTCTTTTTTAGCCTCATGATTAAACTTATTGTCTGGAACACAAGGTATTTTAATCCCCTAAAACAAATAAAATAATGTTAGGCAACTGATCTTAAGGCTCCATATTGGCCTTGTTTGTCATGTTGAAACAACGGTCAACAAATACCATAACATAAAGTGCCTTTTATAGTTCCTTTAGTTTTTCCAAACTAGCCCTTCATACACAATTTTAATTACTCTAACCTTGGTAGAATTTTGTTACTTTGGAAAGATAGCTTGAATGTAACAGTCAATTCTATTATAGCTTAAGCTATCCATTGTCAGACCTCTAAGTCTTATGGGAGTAACCTCTTCTCTGCCTCTTTCATCTATGGTTTTGTTTCCATTATTTTTCCTTAGATCAAAATTAATAACATAGATGTGACAAACATGGATTCTCGTAACAATCTCCTTTCTTTTTGTGATTAGGCTATAAAAACACAATCACCTCATTAGGATGCATGATATTGATGCTTTCTTTTCATAAGAAATGCTTTTTTTCCATTATTTTCCTTAGGATCAATGTTCATCCCATAAATGTGATGAACATGGACTCTCGTAACAATCTTCATTCTTTTTGTGATTGGGTTATAACAACACATTCACCTCATTAGGATACATGATATTGATGCTTTCTTTTCATAATAAATGCTTTTTTTTCCCATTATTTTCCTTAAAATCAATGCTCATCCCATAAATGTGATGAACATGGACTTTCATAAAAATCTCCATTCATTTTGTGATAGGGTTATAACAACACATTCACCTCATTAGGATGCATGATATTGTTTCACAAGAAAAGCTTTTTTTCCATCATTTTCCTTAGATCAAAATTAATAACATAAATGTGATGAACATGGATTCTCATAACAATCTCTTTTCTTTTTGTGACTGGGCTATAAAAACATATTCACCTTATTGTGATGCATGATATTTATGCTTTGGTTTCACAAGAAATGCTTTTCTTTCCATCATTTTCCTTAGAATCAATGCTTGTCCCATAAATGTGACAAACATGGATTCTTATAGTAAACTCCTTTCTTTCTATGATTGAGCCTTAAGAACGCATTCACTTAATAGGGTGCATGATATTGAAGCTTTGGTTTCACAAGAAAAGCTTTCCTTCCCTCATTTTCCTCAGATCAAAGTTCATCCCATAGATTTGACATGTATGGATTCTTGTAGGAATCTTTCTCCCTTTTATGATTGGGCTATCAAAACACAATCACCTCGTTAGGATGCATGATATTGATGCTTTCGTTTCAGAAGCAAACTTTCATTCCATTATTTTCCTTAGAATCAAAGTTTATCCCATAGATATGATAGACTTGGATTTTCATAACAAGTACTTTTTTTTTTGCGATTGGCTAGAAAAACGCATTCACCACATTAGTGCATGATATTAATGCTTTGGTTTCACAAGAAATGCTTTTTTTTTTCATTATTTTCCTTAGAATCAATGTTCATCCTAGAAATATGATGAACATGGATTCTTATAACAATCTTCTTTCTTTTTGTGATTGGGCTATAAAAACACATTCACTTCATTAGGGTGCATGTTATCGATGCTTTGGTTTTATAAGAAAAGCTTTTCTTTCTAACATTTTCCTTATATCATAGCTCATCACATAGATGTGACAAACATAGATTCTCGTTACAATCTCCTCTTTTTTAGTGATTGGTCTATTAAAACACATTTACCTTATTAGGATGCATGATATTGTCCTTTTGTTTCACAAAAAAAGCTTTTTCTTAATCATCTTCCTTAAAATCAAAGTTTATCCCATAGATGTGACAAATATGGATTCTCATAACATACTCCATTTTTTTTTTATGATTGGTCTTTAAGAATGTATTCACCTCATTAGGATGCATGATATTGATGCTTTGGTTTCATAAGAAAAGCTTTTCTTTATATCATTTTCCTGAGAATCAAAGTTCATCCCATAAATGTGACCAACATGGATTCTTATAACAAACTACATTCTTTTTGTGACTGTGCTTTAGGATCACATTCACCTAATTAGGATGCACGATATGATGCTTTGGTTTCACAATAAAAGTTTTTCTTTCCATCATTTTCCTTAAATAAAAGTTCATCCCATAAAGGTGATGAACATGGATTCTCGTAACAATCTCCTTTCTTTTTGTGATCAGGCTATAAAAACATAATCACCTCATTAGGATGCATGATATTGATGCTTTCTTTTCATAAGAAATGCTTTTCTTTCCATCATTTTCCTTAGAATAAATGTTCGTCCCATAAATGTGATGAACATGGACTCTCGTAACAATCTCCATTCTTTTTGTGATAAGGCTATAAAAACATAATCACCTCATTAGGATGCATGATATTGATGCTTTCTTTTCATAGGAAATGCTTTTCTTTCCATCATTTTCCTTAGAATAAATGTTCGTCCCATAAATGTGATGAACATGGACTCTCGTAACAATCTCCATTCTTTTTGTGATTAGGTTATAACAACATATTCACCTTACTAGGATGCATGATATTGATGCTTTGGTTTCACAAGAGAAGCTTTTTTTTCCATCATTTTCCTTAGATCAAAATTAATCACATAGATGTGATGAATATGGATTCTTATAACAATCTCATTTCCTTTTGTCATTGGGCTATAAAACACGAACACCTTATTAGTATGCATGATGTCAATGCTTTGGTTTCACAATAAAAGCTTTTCTTTCCATCATTTTCCTTAGATCAAAGTTCATCCCATAGACTTAATGAACGTGGATTCTCATAACAACATCTTTTTTTTAAAGGATTGGGCTATAAAACATATTCACCTCATTAGGATGCATGAAATTAATGCTTTTGTTTCACAAGAAAAAAGTTTTTTGCCATTATTTTCCTTAGAATCAAAGTTTATCTCATAGATATGACGAACATGGATTGTCATAACAAACTCCATTTGTTTTGTGATTAAGCTTTAACAACATATTCACCTCATTAGGATGCATGATATCAATGCTTTTGTTTCAAAAGAAAAACGTTTCTTTCCATTATTTTCCATAGAACAAAGTTCATACCATAGATGTGACAAACATGGTTTCTCTTAACAATTTCCATTGTTTCTGATTAGGCTATAAAAACACATTCACCTCATTGGGATGCATGATATTTATGCTTTGGTTACACAAGAAAAGCTTTTGTTTCCATAATTTTCCTTAGATCAAAATTAATCACTTAGATGTGACAAACATGATTCTTAAAACAGTCTCCATTTTTTTTTGTGATTTGGTTATATAGACAAATTTACCTCTTTAGGATGCATGATATTGGTGCTTTCGTTTCACAAGAAACGCTTTCTTTTCCTTCATTTTCCTTGGAATCAATGTTTGTCCCATAAATATGACAAACATGGATTCTTATAATAAACTCTATTATCTTGTGATTGAGCTTTAAGAACACATTCACCTTAATAGAATACATGATATTGAAACTTTGGTTTCACAAGAAAAGCTTTACCTTCCTCATTTTCCTTAGATCAAAGTTCATCCCAAGATTTGACATGCATGTATTCTCATAACAATCTCCCTTCCTTTTGTGATTGGGCTACTAAAACACAATCACCTCATTCGGATGCATGATATTGATGCTTTCATTTCACAAGCAAACTTTCATTCCATTTTTTTCCTTAGAATCAAAGTTCATCCCATAAATATGATTCTCATAACAAGTAATTTTAATTTTTTTTGCGATTGGGCTATAAAAACACATTCACCTTATTAGAATGCATGATATTGATGCTTTGGTTTCACAAGAAATGCTTTTTTTTCATTATTTTCCTTAGAGTCAATGTTCATCCAAGAAATGTGACGAGCATGGATTCTCGTAACAATCTCCTTTCTTTTTGTGATTGGACTATAAAAACACATTCACTTCATTAAGGTGCATGATATCGAAGCTTTGGTTTCAAAAAAAAGCTTTTCTTTCTAACATTTTCCTTACATCATAGCTCATCTCATAGATGTGAAGAACATGGATTCTTGTTACAATCTCCTCTCTTTTTATGATTGGTCTATAAAAACACATTCACCTTATTAGGATGCATGATATTGATCCTTTGGTTTCACAAAAAAAAGCTTTTTCTTACATCATCTTCCTTAGAATCAAAGTTCATCCCATAGATGTGACAAATATAGATTCTCATAACATACTCTATTCTTTTTATGATTGGGCTTTAAGAATGTATTCACCTTATTCGGATGAATGATATTGATGATTTGGTTTCATAAGAAAAGCTTTTCTTTCCATCATTTTCCTTAGAATCAAATTTTATCCCATAAATGTAACCAACATGGATGCTTATAACAAACTCCATTCATTTTATGATTGAGCTTGAGGATCACATTCACCTTATTGGGATGCATGATATTGATGCTTTGGTTCCACAATAAAAGTTTTTCTTTCCATTATTTTCCTTAGATCAATGTTCATCCCATAGATATGGTGAACATGGATTCTGACAACGATCTCCTTTCATTTTATGGTTGGGATATAAAAACACATTCACCTTATTAGGATACATGATATTGATGATTTGGTTTCACAATAAATGCATCTCTTTCCATCATTTTCTTTAGATCAAAGTTTATCTCATATATGTGATGAACATGGACTCTAGTAACAACCTCTATTCTTTTTATAACTGGGTTATAACAACAAATTCACCTCATTAGGATGCATGATATTGATGCTTTCGTTTCACAAGGAAATCTTTTCTATCCATCATTTTCCTTAGAATCAATGTTGTGTCCCGTAAATGTGACAAACATGGATCCTCCTCACAAACTCTGTTCTTTTTGTGATTGAGCATTAAGAACATATTCATTTTATTATGATGCATAATATTAAGGCTTTGGTTTCATAGGAAAAGCATTTCTTTCCATCATTTTCCTTAGATAAAAGCTAATCTCATAGATATGATGAACATGGATTCTCTTAACAATCTCCTTTCTTTTTGTGATTGGGCTATCAAAACACATTCACCTTATCAGGATACATGATATTGATGCTTTGATTTCATAAGAAATGCTTTTTTTTCCATCATTTTAGTTAGATAAAAGTTCATCCTATAGATATGACGAACATGGATTCTTGTAACAATCTCCTTTCTTTTGGTGATTGGGCTATAAAAACATAATCACCTTATTAGGATGCATGATATTGATGCTTTCATTTCATAAGAAATGCTTTTCTTTCCATCATTTTTTTAGAGTCAATGTTCGTCCCAGAAATGTGATGAACATGGATTCTCGAAACAAATTCTACTCTTCTTGTGATTGAGCTTTAAGAGCATATTTACCTCATTATGATGTATAATATTGATGCTTTGGTTTGACAAGAAATGCTTTTCCTTCCATCATTTTCCTTAGATCAAAGTTTTTCCCATAGAACTAGCATCCATGGATTTTCGTAACAATCTCCTTTGTTTTTGTAATTAGGCTATAAAAATAGAATCACCTTAATAGGATACATGGTATTGATACTTTTATTTCATAGGAAAAGCTTTTCTTTCCATTATTTTCCTTAGAATTAAAGTTCATCCCATCAATGTGACAAACATGGACTTTCATAACAATTACCATTCTTTTTGTGTTTGGGCTATAAAAACACATTCACCTCATTAGGATGCATGATATCAATGCTTTGGTTTCATAAGAAAGGCTTTTCTTTTCATTATTTTTCGTAGATCAAAATTAATCACATAGATGTGACAAACATGGATTCTCATAATAGTGTCTTATTTTTGTGGTTGGGCTATAAAAACATAATCTTCTTATTAGGATGGATGATATTAAGCCTATGGTTTCATATGAAAAACTTTTCTTTCCATCATTTTCCTTAGAATCAAAGTTCATCCCCTAGTTATGACAAACATGAATTCTCATAACAAACTCCATTCTTTTTGTGATTTAGCTTTAATAACAAATTTACCTCATTAGGATGCATGATATTTGATACTTTGGTTTCACAGTAAAAACTTTTTTTTCTGTCATTATCCTTAGATCAAAGTGCATACCACAAATGTGACGAGCATGGATTCTCATAACAATCTCTTTTCTTTTTGTGATTGGTCTATAAAAAGACATTCGCCTCATTAGGATGCATGATATTGATGCTTTTGTTTCACAATAAAAGCTTTTCTTTCCATCATTTTCCTTCGATCAAAGTTCATCCCAAAGACGTGACGAACTTGGATTCTCAAAACGATCTCCATTCCCTTTGTGATTGGGCTATAAAAATGCATACAACTCATTAGGATACATGATATTAACGCTTTTGTTTCACAGGAAAATATTTTCTTCCCATCATTTTCTTTAGAGTCAATGTTCATCCCATAAATGTGATGAACACAGATTCTCATAACAAATTCCATTCCTTTTACAGTTGAGCTATAAAAACACACTCACCTTATTAGGATGCGTGATATTGATTCTTTGCTTTCACAAGAAAAGCTTTTATTTCCATCATTTACCTTAGATCAAAATTAATTACATAGATCTCACAAACATGAATTATCATAACAATCTTCTTTTTTTTTTTTTTGTGATTGGGATATAAAAACACTTAGAATGCATGATATTTATGCTTTCGTTTTGTAAGAAATGCTTTTCCTTCCATCAATTTCCTTAAAATCAATGCTCGTCCCATAAATGTGATAAACGTGGATTCTCATAACAAACTTCATTCTTCTTGAGATTTGGCTTTAAGAACACATTCACCTCATTAGGATACATCGTATTGATGCTTTGGTTTCACAATAAAAGCTTTTTTCTCCATTATTTTCCTTAGATCAAAGTTTATCCCATAGATTTGACGTACATGGAATCTCATAATAATCTGCTTTGCTTTTCTGATTGGGCTATGAAAACACAGTCACCTCATTAGGATGCATGATAGTGATGCTTTCATTTCACAAGAAAAGCTTTTCTTTCTATTATTTTTCTTAGAATCAAAGTGCATTCCATAGATGTGACAAACATTGATTCTCATAACAACTACCATTCTTTTTATGACTGGCTAAGAAAACATATTCACCTCATTAGGATGCATGATATCGATGCTTTAGATTCAAAAGAAAAGCTTTTCTTTTCATTATTTTTATTATTTTCTTTAGATTCAAATGAAAAGAAAGGCTTTTCTTTTCATTATTTTCATTATTTTCTTTTCACATCACATAGATGTGACAAAAATGGATTCTTGTAACAATCTCTTTTCTTTTGTGATTGGGCTATAAAAACACAATCACCTCATTTGGACACTTGATATTGATGCTTTCATTTGACAAGAAAAGCTTTTCCTTCCACTATTTTTCTTATAATCAAAGTCCATCTCACAGATGTGACAAATATGGATTCTTTTATCATACTCTATTCTTTTTGTGATTGAGCTTTAAGAACACATTCAACTCATTAGGATGCATGATATTTATGCTTTGGTTTAAGAAGAAAAGTTTTCTTTCCATCATTTACCTTTGATCCAAATTAATCACATAGATGTGATGAACATGGATTTTTATAATAATCTCCTTTCCTTTTATGATTAAGCCTCATTAGAATGTATGATATTGATGCTTTAATTTCCCAAGAATTGCTTTTCTTTCCATTATTTTCCTTAGAATCAATGTTCATCCCATAAATGTAATGAATATGGATTCTCATAACAAACTCCATTCTTCCTGTGATTGAGTTTTAAGAACATATTCACCTCATTATGATGCATCATATTGATGCTTTCGTTTCACAATAAAAGCTTTTTTTCCATCATTTTCTTTAGATCAAAAGTTCATCCCATAGATTTGACGTGCATGGATTCTCGTAACAATCTCCTTTGCTTTTCTGATTGGGCTATAAAAACACAATCATCTTATTAGGATGCATGGTATTCATGTTTTCATTTCACAAGAAAAGCTTCTCTATCCATCATTACCCTTAGAATCAAAGTTCATCCCACAGCTCTGGCAAACTTGGATTCTCATGTCATTTACCATTCTTTTTGTGATTGGGCTAAAAAAACACAATCGCCTTATTAGGATGCATGATATTGATGCTTTGGTTTTACAAGAAAAGTTTTTCTTTCAATTATTTTCTTTAGATTTTAGCTCATCACATAGATGTGCTGAAAATGGATTCTCATAACAATCTCTCTTATTTTCGTGATTGGTCTATAAAAACACATTCACCTCATTAGGATGCATTTTTGGTTTCACCACAAAAGCTTTTCCTTCTATCATCTTTCTTAGAATCAAAGTTCAACCCATAGTTGTGAGAAACATGGATTCTTATAACCAACTCCATTCTTTTTGTGATTGAGCTTTAAAAACACATCCACCTTATTGGGATGCATGATATTAATGCTTTAGTTTCACAAGAAAAGCTTTTCTTTCCACCATTTTCCATAGAATCAAAGTTCATTTCATAGATGTGACAAACATGGATTCTTAGAACTAGCTCTATTCTTTTTGTGATTGAGCTTTAAGAACACATTCACCTTATTAAGATGCGTGATATTGAAGGTTTGGTTTCACAATAAAAGCTTTTCTTTCCGTCATTTTCTTTAGATCAAAGTTCATCCCATAGATACGATGAACATGAATTCTCATAACAGTCTCTCTCTTTTTTTTTTTTGTAATTGGGCTATAAAAACACATTCACGTCATTAGGATGCATGATATTAGTGCTTTGGTTTCACAATAAAAGCATTTTTTCCGTCATTTTCCTTAGATCAAAGTTCATCCCATAGATATGACAAACATGGATTCTCATAACAATCTCTAGTTTTTTGTGATTGGGGAATAACAACACTTTCACCTTATTAGGATGCAAGATATTAATGCTTTCATTTTGCCAAAAAATCTTTTCTATCCATCATTTTCCATAAAATCAATGTTCATCCCATAAATGTATGAACACGAATTCTAATAACAAACTCTATTCATTTTGTGATTAAGCATTAAGAAACACTGACGTCATTATGATGCATGAGATTGATGCTTTGGTTTCATAGGAAAAGCTTTTCATTCCATCATTTTCTTTCGATAAAAGTTTGTCCCATAGATGTGACAAACATGGAATCTCATAACAATCTCCTTTATTTTTGTGATTCTGCTATAAAAAAACATTCACCTCATTAGGATACAAGATATTAATCCTTTGGTTTCACAAAAAAAAGCTTTTGTTTCCATTATTTTGCTTAGATCAAAATTAATCACATAGATTGGACGAACATGTATTCTCATAACAATCTCCTTTCTTTTTGTGATTGGGCTATAAAAGCATATTCACCTTATTAGGATGCAAGATATTGATGCTTTGGTTTCACAAGAAAAGCTTTTGTTTTCCTCATTTTCCTTAGATGATAGTTAATCATATAGATGTGACAAATATGGATCTCCTAACAATCCCCTTTCTTTTTGTGATTGGGCTATAAAAACACAATAACCTCATTAGGATGCATCATATTGGTGCTATGGTTTCGCAAGAAATGCTTTTCTTTCGATCAAGGTCCTTAAAATCAATGCTTGTCCCATAAATGTGATGAACATGGATTCTCATAACCAATTCAATTCTTCTTGTGATTGAGCTTTAAGAACATATTCACCTTATTAGGATGAATGATATTAATGCTTCGATTTCACAGGAAAAGCATTTTTTTCCATCATTTTTCTTAGATCAAAGTTCATCCTATAGATTTAACATACATGGATTCTTGTAACAATCTCCTTTTCTTTTGTGATTGGGCTATAAAAACACAATCACCTTATTAGGATGCATGGTATTGATGCTTTCATTTCACAAGAAAAGCTTTTCTTTCCATTGTTTTCCTTAGAATCAATGTTTATCCCATAGATGTGGCAAACATGGATTCTCATAATAATTACCATTTTTTTGTGATTGGGCTATAAAAAAACATTAACCTCATTAGGATGCATGATATCTATGCTTTGGTTTCACAAGAAAAAATTTTCGTTCCATCATTTTTCCTAGATCATAGCTCATCACATAGATGTGATGAAAATGGATTCTCGTAACAATCTCCTTTCTTTTTGTGATTGGTCTATAAAAACACATTCATCTTATTAGGATGCATGATATTGATCCTTTGTTTTCACAAGATAAGCTTTTTCTTCCATCATTTTCCTTGGAATCAAAGTTCATTCCATAAATGTGACAGACATGGATTCTCATAACACACTCCATTCTTTTTGTGATTGAGCTTTAAGAACATATTCACCTCATTAGGATACATGATATTTGTTAGCTACATTAGCTTTGAATTAATCTTAGTTTTGATACAACTAAAACTTAAGCTCAATTAGCTTGTGTTTAAATATTTTCAAGATTAGTATTTTTTCATGAAATATTTTATAAACACTTTGAAAAATACTAGAATGTGTTTTAACTTCTTCAAGTATTCAAAAAGATGCTTTTAATACATACATTTATATAAAACATTTTTTAGATAAGTTTTAAATGTTTTAAAGTCATGAAAAACCTTTTAAAATTGATTTTCATTTGAAAGTATCGATGCATTATATGTATGTATCGATACAATACTTGG
Source organism: Adansonia gregorii (assembly GCA_038382025.1). Lineage (NCBI taxonomy): Eukaryota > Viridiplantae > Streptophyta > Magnoliopsida > Malvales > Malvaceae > Adansonia > Adansonia gregorii. The sequence continues at coordinate 2,251 of JBBYHO010320180.1, read as the reverse complement.
CAGTAGGTAAATAACCTTCAAATGCTGAAATCACTATTCGTCACTGTTCATGTATCAAGATAGAGCACTCTGTATCGATACAGAACTGTTTAATGATCTTATTTTAGACTGTTAAACACAATGTATCGATAACCATTTAATTGTATCGATACAGAGGCATGGGGAAAAATGGGAAACAACATTTTAAAGGCTCCAACGATTATATTCCTTCACCAAATGTTCGCAACAGCTAGAATCATGGTCAAGCCTATAAATAAGCCACTCCAACACCTTCAACAATAGGAAGAACCAAGAGATTGTGCTTAGAGTCAAATCTTTCATCTTTTATTAATTAGTTCATCTTTGTATAGGAATAATTCTTCCTATTTTTGTACTCTTTATTTTGTATCTTTAGATACACATTTTTCTTAAGCTAAAATTCTTGTGAACACCCAACCTTTAGAGGCTTTACTTGTTTACACCAATATCCTTGTAAAAAGGGAAGGTTACTACTTAGCCATTGAAAAGTAGAGAGAGGGTTCTATCTTAGCCGTAAAAGATAGGGGGTAAAGGTTTCTATCTTAGCCTTGAAAGATAGGGAGTGTAAAGGTTATACCTCATCCTTGAAAGGTAAACGATTCAAGTTAGTGAATTATAGAAATCCAAGACAAGTGAGGTCAAGGTAGAGGACGTAGGCAATTAAGGTCAAACCTCTATAAATCATTGAGTTCGCTTATTCTTTTTCTTTTCCTTAATTATTTATTTTCATTCACTAAATTACACTCCAAAGGTTAATTATTTGGATTTCTTAAGTTTGTCTATCCAAATTTTAAGAAATCAATTCACTCCCTCTCTTGATTTCATTCACCACTAAAAATTCTAACAATATTGATGCTTTGGTTTCACAAGAAAAGATTTTCATTCCATTATTTTCCTCAAAATCAAAGTTTATCCCATAAACGTGACAAAAATGGATTCTTATAACAAACTCCATTCTTCTTGTGAGTGAGCTTTAAGATCACATTGGACTCATTAGGATGCATGATATTGATGCTTTGGTTTCACAATAAAAGCTTTTATTTCCATCATTTTCCTTAATCAAAGCTCTTCCCATAGATGTGACGAACATGGATGATAGCAATCTCTTTTTTTTTGTCATTCGCCAGAAAACACATTCACCTCATTAGGATACCTGATATTGATGCTATGGATCACTTTAAAGAAAAATTAAAAAAATAGGGCAATTTTCCTCTTTTTGTGACCAAGATAAGACAATTCAAGGAACCTAAGGTAAGTGCAGTTCATATAGGTGTTTAAACACTTTCACGGGGCTTTCAGATTACCAAAATTTTGAATTTCCATGTCTAATATTGACATATAAGGGTCTGGTATCGATACCTAGAATGATTGTATTGATATAAGCCTTGCCAGTAGCTAAAATTATGATTTTTGGTGAAATGATATCGATACACAAGCATGAGTATCGATGCAAGTCCATGGAGTATCGATAAAGTTCTCAAAATCTTGAGACTAGAAATAATTTATGCTTTTAGTATCGATACAGGTATCTGTCGTAACGTACCTGGGGGTGGATCCTTGCAGATCTAAGAGTGCGTACGACTTAAAATATTTTCCTGACTTGGAAAATATCTTCTCGACTAAGATTATTCTTTGGCAATGTAATGAGAATGAGAATGTACGGATTCTTGACTTATTATACAATGAAGGGGACCATAAGACGAATCACTCATCTTATTAGTCTTATGACCATCACAAAATGGCCAACGCTTGGAGTCGCCACCAATCATTTTGGGCTAGGCATGATCAGATGCCCATTAAACCCAAGTTTTGAGTTACAAAACTTAAAACATCGATCTCGTGGTCTACGTAATGCAAAGATTCATCGTCTAGGTTCGGAGCTAGTTACGCATGATGAGGTACGAACCTCTTCGTGATGCCCGAAATCGATACCTTATTAGCTATTTCTTATCTCGATTTCAATTCTTTCAATCTTAACTTGTCACTATTTCGATATAACCCTCTTCGAATGCATGAACTTTATAAAAATAATCCAAGTTTTGATAAAAAAGATTTAATCTCATGCACGCCCTGGAGAGATAGGGAATATAGAGATTTTTGATGAAAATGATCTCTAGATTTTACTTTGAAAATAGAATGTTCCACTTCGTGCACTGGAGAGATACCCATGAGGAACATTACCTTTAATTTCATTTGGGAACATTTTGAAAACATGAATGCACATAATCATCAC
>JBBYHO010319962.1:0-11980 GCA_038382025.1 Adansonia gregorii | reverse complement strand
ATCTTGTATGATTAATTCTATTGAATATTAAGTTTCCTTTATAATTCAAGTTGATCATTAACCTACTTTGCTTTTGCAGGTATATTTAAGTATGTAAAGTGATTTTCATTATCTTTCTTTGTTACTTTAATATTTCACTACCTTGGCTTTGGTACAGATTTTAATACCATGTGGCCTATGCCATCAAGTTTTGCTACCTCTAAATTCATAGGTGGTTAGTTACGCGTTCACTATAGATTTGGTTTCTTTATTCCCTTCTTTTAGTTGAAATCAATTCATATTCTCTTTAATTACTTTAGTTAATCAAACCACTTCATTTGGTCTCTTGTTATTACTTTTAGGGTCATTATGTTAATGCATTGTGAGCTGTAAGGGAGCTCAGGTCAATAGTTTTAGATTCATTAAAGGTTCAAATTAATTCTATTATATTCGTATGCATTTTTAGCTTCCTTGGCCTAGATTGGATTTAAAAGTCTCTCATGTCACAAGTTAGAGTGCAAGTTTGCCTTCTCACTTCACGATAAAAGAATGAAAATGTTAGTGATGGAACACTTTTATTTTCTCGTATTTGACTAAAATCTTGCTCTGTTGCTTATGCTTAACTACTTCAGATGGTTTCAAGACTCTTTATGTTCTCCATTTCTCCATAATGTAGCTAGGAATATTTCTTGGTTTCTAATGTTTAAATGCTATGACATGCCTATAGGTTAGTTAATCAAATTATTACTTTTTTGATATTTAAGTTTGTAAAAAACTATATGCTGACAACTAAAATTAAGAGTCCAACTACTACTAGTAGATTATAGGACTATTAACTAGTTAATCAATTTTTTTCTTGTATTATGTTTCTTTCAATGAAGTTTTCATTTTGATTATCGTTTAGGCAAATAGCTTTGTCTCAAAACTCTATAATAATTTTATGGTAGGTGGAATAAGTTATAACTAGAATGTCATAGATATTCTGCTCTTTATGCTAGGTCTTGATTTAAAGTAACTATTGTTCACTAAAGCATTTTGCATGCTTCTATCTATCTAAATATAATAATTCTCTATGCCCTTATGATATATAATACTTGCAATGTCCTCTGTTAATTTACATGATATTTAAATTATTTTATGTATATATTTATATATATGTTTTTTGGTTAAGATGTATCTATGATTAAAAAGGACTCTGATACAATAGTAACATGCTTGTATCAGCTTTATAAGTGTAACTTTTGTATTAAGTATCTCTTTCATTTCCCCTTTCTTGGTTTATATTTCTAAACAAGATTGTAAGCTGTGATCTGTCCAATGTTTAGTTATCAAAAGTAGTATTCTAGCTGCAACTAACCTTGTACTCTATCATGAGGTTCTTGCAGTTCTTTACAATGTTGAATTTTTGTTATTATTCTAATCATTTTTTCATGCTTGCATGTTTTTGATATAGTCATAGGTATTGTTAATAGTGAAAAGCTGAGGGTTTTAAGAAAGTAAGTTACCTCAAATGAGGCTATACTCTTATTTATCTTAGTACCTAATAAAACTAAATTACATCTTCACCCCTTAATCACATTAACAGGTATAATTATTTACTTCATTTGTTCAAATTAGGCCTAGTGTAAAAATCTGATGGTGGCACACTTAGTCTAATGTCATGATGCATAAGTTGTCCTAACTTTAAGAATCTAATCTTTTGTTCAAGATTTTGACTTTTTTTCTCTATTTAGTTAATTTTTGGTAAGTATGTTCATATTTGATCGAAGCACATTACTATTCTATTATCATTTAATTTAAAACAATTTAAAAATCTAATGGAAATGTGATTTCTTTTTCCCTAATTAAATTACTTTTTTTCTCAATTTTATGATTTATTATAAACATCTTAATTAACTGCCACCTTAAACTAGTTATTGAAACCGATTTTTTCTTTAAATTGTTTTTTATCCGAATCTATATGAATCCCACTTTGATTCCTATTGCTAATTTTAATTTGCTTGTGAAATTTGAGCTTAGCTATCTATTGATTTGTAGGGGGTTTTCTTTATTATTTGCATTTATTTTTTTTGCAACTTGCTTTTAATAAATTTATTTACTTTTTATTATTTGTCCTATGTATTGCTTTTTATCTAATGTTTTGGCAGTTGAATCTTGGCTTTTTTTGTATTACTAAACAAGATTCAATGTTACTTTATGCAATATATCTACTTTCTGCAACTAATGAGTACTTTAATTTGCCATCTTCCAATGCATTCTCTGAAAGTCATTGGGCTTCATATGTTCATCAAGCTTTACTTGGGCTTCATTTTAACTATTAATTCTTTCATAATACTTGTGGGAGATCAAATGCTCAAGGACTTAAAGATTCCAAGGTAGGTCTGATGCTTACTATTGCTATTCCTTGGTTGCATTTTTAAAGATAAATAGAAAGGTAAGTTATTGGCCAAAGGTTTATGACTATATTTTCTTGTTAGTTATATTCTAAGTTTAGAGCTTTTGTACTTTTTACCTCAATTGATTTCCAAAAGTCGTGTTAAAAATGTCAGTTATTTGTAAATGGTTATACTCAAATTGCATCAGTTTTTTTCTGTTCTCAAGAAAGATCTGCAAGACATGTGAATCATTCTAAATTTGGTACAGACGGCATGTTCATCTCTAATTATGATATTTGCAATACTAGTTTTCCTCTAATGAATTTCTATTTTGAAATAGGAGTAGTTACAAAGTTGTAGAGTCTAACTATTTTTGTTTTGCTTTTTATGTGTCATCATAATTGGGATTCTTGTTTTTTATCTAATGCTACAGATCTTTAATGTATCACTTGTTGTTTTGCATTTTGAAATTTGAATTGTTGCTTTTTCATTTTCAAGACTTGCATTGCATGTGATTGGTTTATCTTGCCTGCCTATAGAGACATCCACCTTATTAAGGGTTCTTTTGCTAGAAGTGCAAAATTAAGATTATTTTGTTGTTTATAGTTAATTTTTCTTTATCTTATATTACCATGGTTGCTCCTCAGTTTGTTAATGATCTTGAACAATTTGTGATCAATTTTATGTGGGCTTTCCTTGTACCTTTATAATCTGTATAAGTTTGCTTACATGTGCTTATAATACGTTATGTAAGAATTGCTTCTTTAACCTTCTGCGATTCATGCATGGATACTATTATTGCAATTGAATTCTAGCAACCAACTTTTTATTTTTCTTTTGCCCTTAGATTGAATTTTAAAAGGTATTTTCCTCATCAGAAATACGTATAACTTAAAATTGACAATATATTTGTGCACATAACTATAGCAGGATGCTTAAGGATTTTGCAAAAGCTTTTCCTGAAGTTTCAAATGATAATGCTCCTGGGGATGATACTTCGATAGCTTATTATGAATTGCTTGAGTAGATGAATTAAGGTATAAAGTGGCATCATCCATGGGTTCCACTGTGGTTGATGATGTAGCTTCAGCATTTAAAGTGATATTGGAAGAGATTGTGTAATATCTTCAAGCTGTTCAATAGATGATGCAAAAAGACTAGGTGAAAGAAGGCTGATTACCAAACTTGCTAATATGTTGAGATAGGTAATCATATATGTATTCATAATAACTTTTAAAAGATATGATTATGTAGGAAACACATACACCCACGCATGGATGGACTTTAGGGAGTCAAAATGGTTGTTTTTATTGCTTACGCTTTAGCAAGCACTATAAGTTTGCATGTATTTTATGCTAACTAATTTATTTTATGAACTATATAAATATTTTTCTCTTTGTGCTTTAAACCCTTTCGACAAGTATTGATTATGGTTTCGAGCAATAAATTTTTCACCTAAGGACTTATCTTTAGGTTAAGCCATTTGATTTGACGTATATTTCCTTTAGTATGGAAATTTGTTTGGTTTTTCAACTATCCTACATATATATTTATAGATTGTGCTATGTGGGGTTAAACTACAAGAAAACTAATTTACTTTGTATATTGCTATTCGTCTCTTTAATAAGGTGCAACCTTAAAATTCAAACTAATACTTTATTTTTTTGGGGTGGTAGAGTGGTGGGGATCTTTAAAACACTAAATCAAAGAATTATTAAACAGTATGGTCTAGTTACAAGTTTTTTTCTATATTATAATTTTTAAATTTTCATAAAAGAACCTAAAAAATGACCACTTCCTCTGGCCTTGGGCCTTCTGCTTTGCGTGCTTAACCTCTCTTCCAAAACTTCAAAAAATATAAACCCATGGCTAAGTTTAGAGTGGATTATGAAGTGTTTTAACATTTTTAAAATTTGGTTTGGTTGGTTTTGGACTCGACTTTAAAATGCTTAACATTTTAAAAATCTAGGCTGTATTGAGCCAAAATCTTGGTCTATTTCTTCTAAATTACCATATACTAATAGATGGTTGATAAAATTAATCCTAGAAAATTATTATAAAATAATTCTTTTCAAAAAATATATATATGTAATTTGATCATTATGTACTTGTTCATCTAGGTGAACATTTTGCCTTGTTGACAGATTTACTATTCGTTATTATATTGTACTTTTCACCTTATTCTATTGATTAGAGGTAATTTTTTCTTTAATTGCCAATATTTAACCTCGTTTTGGTAGTTAATACTATTCCCAAACACATCCAAGCATGTTAAAATACATAACAAAACATACTTAAAAAAAAGAACTAAGTTGTTTAGCCAAGCATGGATGGCCTTAAAATAAAATTTACAAATTTTGCAATTTAATCCCTATATGATTTAAAATACAAAATCAAACATCCAATACATCAAAATCAACTTGCAAGGCATACCAAAAAGTCACAAGAAACATTGCCAAGTACCTTCGAACTTGGAGCAAAAATTTTACAATATTACAAACTAGTCTCTAAACTTCTTAAAATTACAAAATAACCAAAAAATGATAAAAAAATGAAACATATTTATATATACTAGAATAAGCATGAAAGCACTCCTAAAGATGTCTACATGATTCGACAAAGGATGGCTATAGAAAATAGTTTGCAATTTTTTCAATGTTGTCCTCATATTTTTATAATTACGAATAAACCAAAATCATCAAAACATCACAAAATCATCAAGATCAGATTTAGCCAAGCTTGAAATCATTCTTCCAAGGTCTTCAAAAATCTAGAAAAAATTATTTTTAAGTCCTTATAAATTTTCAATATTAAAAAAAATCCAAAATACCATGAAATCAAGCATGAAAAATTATTCAAGAACTCCAATTATTTTCGGCTATCATGAAAAATTGTTTTTTTTCATCACATATTTTCATAAATATCAAGGTACATACATGCCATAATTATTACCAAGCATAAAAATGCATAAAAACATAATAAATAATAAATAAATGAACAAGAAAATACTAAGAAAAATAACACAAAATACATAAAAATAATGTTATTTCTATCAACAAATAAAAATTTTCATACTAAAATTAACTTATTGCTAATTAAAACAACAAAATCAAGAAACTTTGTTCAAAGTCATCACAATTCGATTTTCAATATGGATTAAAATCCATGAGAAGCAGCATGATTTTGGCTCACTAAAAGGAAGAAAAATAAATGAAATCAACAAAGCTAAAAATTTTCTAAGTATTTTTACCTTAAAAATGTAGAAAATATGTGAAAATATTTTATTTTCTTAAGTATTTTTTTGTGTTTTTATTTGGAAAACCATTAGGCATCACCCAGAAGCATTCTTCTCATATTCATAGAGGAAGTTAGTTGGCCAAGGGGTGAAGCTTCTACCAATTTCTACATTTTTCTTCTTTTTTTAAGATTTTTTTTTTCATTTTGATAAAGTTTAATTTATTATTTTTGTCATTTTGCATGATGATGCCATGCATGACATTGTCATCTAGAGATGTGAGAGAGAAAAAAATTTAATTTAAGCAAAAACAATTTATGAGAACTAAATTATAACAAATTAAAAATTATGTATTCAAAAAATAAAATTTCACATGTCAAATTAATTAACAACTTAATCAAAGACTTGTTAGAAAATAAAAATAGACTCATTAGGCTTGTCGAAAAGTAAATGAGCTTATCAGGCCCATTAGAAAAATTAATAGGTTTTAAGGTAATATGAATCTTAAGCTAAAAAACACAACTTAAAACCCAATTGGATGGAATTAGATCCTTAAGATTGTCTTCAAAATCAAGTAAAGAGAACTTGACCTTAATCAAACTTATTGATTAGAACCAAAATAATAAGAATCTTGATCACCACAAGTTATCTTAATCAGATCAATTTGAGTTCTTATTTAAAGAACAAAGAAGAAGTCTTCACAAAGTAAAAAAAAAAAACTCTCAAGATATTTTTTATTCAATTTGCTGAATTACATGATAGAGATAGCTTTATATAGGCCTAAATTATGTAGAGTCCTAACTAAAAAAGGACAATCTTAATCTCAATCCTAATAGTAATCAATAAGGATAAAGTCTATTCTTTATCATAATCTGATTAGGAATTATAGAAACAACTTAAAATCCTAAACACAATCCCAGCAGTAATGAATGAGGACAAAGTCTACATGATTAGGAATTATCTAAACAAATTAAAATTGAAAAGTCAAATTCTTATTAAAAAAAATTAGAAATATGAAATCCTAAACTAATATTTCTATTAGGCCCATAAATACCTGCAAATTGGGTTCCATTCATCTTCAACTTGTGAATTAGGCTCCAAGCTTTATTTTTCACCTCTTTCAACCTCAGCAACAGTGTAGAAAAGTGATCAATCTTAGCAATGCATCTAATACATCTTGAATAGCCTCTTTTGCTTGCATTTCCATGATTAATTCTTACAAAGCTCACTTCATGCATTTAGTGTTTGCCTTAGTCATTGGACCTCTAATTCTTCACAAAAAATCATAAGAATGGTTGGAAATAGGTGTTTATGCGAGTTGATCACCATCAAAAGGCCCATAAAATACAAAAAAAATGGCTGATTAAAAATTCAATTAACATATAAAAATTCTAAAATAAATTTTTGAGAAATTTTTATGTGAAAGAAAAAGGCAACTAAAAATTTCAAAATTGTAAAATTTACGAGCAAAAACCCTTATTAAAGAAAATTATTATATGAAAAAAATGCAAAGTTATAAAATAAATTGAATTTTCAAAAACTAGTTGAATATGAATTTAATGAAAAATATTTAAAGGATTTAAAAAATGATAAACTTAGAAAAATCCCACTGATAATTTATGAAGTAGGAAACTTTTGTATCTTGGAAATAGGAAAATTTTAAAAATATGTTCAAATTTTATAAAAATGAATTAAATTCAACACATTAGTGAAAAATAATCATTTATAAAAGAAATCAAAATGAAAATATGAAATTCGAAACAATTTTTACCTGAAAAGGTTTCATGAGCACAACACCTGTGGTATTATGAAAAATTTAAATTTAAGTTTCAAAATTGACAACTTGATACCTTAAAGTAAAAAATGTCAACATGAATTTTCCTTGAATATTTTGATTTTTCAGAGTGGGTATCGGCATAAATACTGTGCGGGTAAAAATATACAATGGTAAACTTCTTAAATTTTATGGAAAATTCTTAAAAAAATTTAACTGCGATATCATTTATAGAAATTAATTTCAACATTTAACAAGTAAAGTTAAAAGCTAATTTTTTACCTTAATACTCATCTTTTTATTCAAGATTTATTCTCTATGACCCTCAAAATAGAGATTTTTCTGTCATGTACACATATAGCAATCTAGGTGTGATTGAAGAGGTCTCAAAAATGTTTAGCCATACTGAAAGAAGTCTACCCTCAAGTTGCTCTGTTCTTTATCTTAGATATTTTTGGACTTTAGGGAAAGAGCCCAGACAAAATTAGTTGTTAATAGTGACCCCTCTTTGGCCATTGCTGAGAATTAGGAACAAAGGAAAGGCTAAAATAGATATGATTTTGTTCGGGCCATATAAGCTTTTTCATAAAAAAATATTTATTTTTGTCTCTTTCTATATATATACACCAATTGCATAAGTTTTTTTATTATTTTAAGTGCTAATTTCACAGGGACTGAGCCATCAATCACTTTTAGGCTTTTGAAATTCTTGATGTCAATTTCGTAAGGACAAAGCCATCAGCTACTGTTGGGCTTAGTGCCAATTTTGATTAGGATAAGGCCATCATCTACTTTTTAGTTCAATGCTTATTTTTATTAGGTCAAAATCGTCATCTACATCTAGACTTAGTGCCAATTTTGATAGGATAGAGCCATTAGCTACTATTAGGCTTGGTGCCAATTTATATTAGGCAAAAGCCATCATCTACTTTTAGGCTTAGTGCTAATTTCGAGAAAAACAAAGCCATTAGCTATTCTTGGGCTTAGTGCTAATTTTGACTAGGCCAAAGCCATCATCTACTTTTGGACTTTGAAAAATATTTTTCACCTACCTTACAGAGGATTAGATGAAGAGGCTAGCCTTTTTCACCTACCCTACATGAAATCACATGAAAAGGCCATTTTCTTAAAGCCTTCTTTACCTACCTTATATAAGATCGTGTAAAGAGGTTATTTACTCAGAATTTTGCCTACTTTTCATGAATCAAAACTTCACTTATCCTTCATGGGATCGAATAAAAAGGGTATCTGTTAGTGAAAACTTCATTTACCCTACATTGAATTGAACAAAAAGTGTATCTTAATGAAAATTTCATTTACCTTATACAAGATCATATAAAGAAAATATCTTAGTGAAAACTTCACCTAGCCTTCACAGGAGCGAATGAAGAGGGTATCTTAATGAAAACTTAGTCTACCCTACATGGGATCCAATAAAGAGGGTATCTTAATGAAATTTTCTTCTACCCTACATAGGATTGAATGAAGAGGGTATCCTAATAAAATTTTGTTTACCCAACACAATATCAAACAAAGAAGGTATCTTAATGAAAATTTCTACACTACATAGGATTAAACGAAGAAGATATCTTAATGAAAACTTTAAGGGATCAAATAAAGTAGACTTAAATCCTACTTTACCTACATCTCATAGGATCAGTGAAAAAGACATCTTAACAACAAATTTAAATCCTTCTTCACCTACTTTTCACAAGATCAGATGAAAAGGATATAGATTTCATATATCATAAGGATTACTATATGTCAACGAGGCCTCGTTAATCTGAGCCTTATTGTTGCCAATTTGTTTTTTCTTGATGGCTTGTTGTTAAAGGTTAAAGAGTAATTCGATGTTTGCCCCTCGAAATCTTTCTTCTAATATTGATTTCAAGAATCTAGGAATTATTTAATTTTTCTTGAAAAGTCATTAAATATCAAATTAGTGTTTATCAATTAAAAGATACAACGTTATGCAGTTGTCTATTTACATAAGGCATATTTATATACTCCTATCAAAATTATGAGAAGTATCACACTTTATCTAAATTTCAAGATTCATGAAATGATAGAACCTTCTCGTTTTAACCTGGAAAAAAATTTATTTGATAAAAAACTATGATAAGTTTAAAATGATTTCAATGATTTTCCAATATCAGGGATAATAGACATGTCATCTTTAGTTTTTGATGTTAAAGGTTTCTTATGATTAATAATTACCATTTGGGACATCTATGAATGAAATGAAGGAATAAAGTCAAAGGCAAAAATATGGTGGAATTTCTAAAATTTGATTTGAGGAAATTGATACAACAAGGTCAAGGTTCATTAAGACCAAATTTAGATGAAGGTTCCTTTCATGGTCATTCCTTGAAAGATAAACATTCAAGTTATAACACTTTTATAAAATATAGTAGCCCAATAGTTATTAAACTAATGCTAGTAAACACCAAGTCTTAAAGGATTAATTTAGAAGGCTTAGTAAGCATCAATTTCCAAGGTTTGGTAAAAAAATTTTGGAAGGTTATTTTGAATCAAATCCGTTTTGGGGCATTTAAATCAACCTTTTGTAGATTTCATGAAATTTCTAGAAGTTTGAGATTATTTTTGAATTAACAAGGAAGAGTTTTTTTCTTTGGTAGCTACCTTTATCAGTTTAAGAGCAACTCTAAAGCATTTAAGTTTCTTATAGCCTACCCTTTTCAAGTTTTCACTTTATAACTTTATTTTTTAATTGATTGCCTTATCTTATTCTTTAGGACTCAAAAATCCTCCAAAAAGATGAATTTGAAAGAAACTTCCTGGTAAAGGCCCGATAGCTCAAATAGCTATGTCTAATCGAAATGGACATTTATAAGTACGTAACATATTTCACTGTTTAGGGTTCAAAAGGAAAGGATAAATAGGCACAAATCATATATTTAAGGGTGATTGAATCAAGGATCACTTTTTTTTAGAAGAACTTGATCTAACAAAACATATTTCTATTTCTTAATTTGTTCTTGCCTTTTGTTTTGCTTTTCTCTATGTCTTTCTTTATCTTAATTTTTTTCATTCTTCATTTCAAATTTTCTTCATTCTTTATTTTGCATATTTGAACTTTAAATATAAGCTTTTTTCAATCTTTAAAATTTGCCTCATAACTTTTGATCTGTTCTTCTTGTAACTTTAGATTGGAATTTGCCCCTCCTGATCTTGAAGCTTTGCTTTATTATGCCTTTTATTTAGAGAATGATATTTGATTAAGGTTCACAGAAAGAATAAATTATCAAGCTTAAAGACGACTATAAAAGGAATAATTTTTTTTTATATTTGCAAAAGGATAGAGAAAGAAGGCCATTTTACATTTCAAGCAAATCCATTTGAAGGCACAAGCATTTCACTAAGAAAAAGGGTTGTTTTTTAATTAGTTTAAGTACCTTAATAACATGATGTTGCACTCCATTTTTGAGAGCCTAAGGTATGCCTTTCAACATTTTTAGCTTTATTGCAACCAATAGATCATGGTTGTGGTTAAGCCTTTGAGATAGAAAATTGAATTGGCATAGGAAAACTTTGATATCAGTCATTGGGTTGGAATGGTTTTATTCAAAGGAAACGGAGATTCTTGCCTTTTTTTTACTTTTATTTTTCTTGAATCAAGGATTTGGAAAAGTGTCACGAAAGTTATAGCAAAAGGTTATCCAAATATCTGAGATCTAAGAATTAATATCATTATTTCAATAGATGTCGAACTATATATCTAGATCTTTTAAAAGCATAACCTATTTGTTTGACCTTCAAAGAATCTAAAGAAAGAACATTTGAGTGTAAAAGGTCTACAATTGTGAAAAGTCTATGATTAAATTTCTAGGATAATCATAATGTGGAAATAAAGCATCTTTCTAAAAGAGTTCAACCTGATGGTGATTATCTATCAAAGAAAAACTTTTCCAAATATTCTCATTATCTGATGTAGACACCTTATTTTGTCCAGGCTAATTTTTTTAGCAACCGAGGTAATTTTCCATGGTTTGAGCATTTTTAACTCGTCCACCATTGATTAACAACTTAATTTTAACTCATTTCTTTGCAAAAAAAAGATCAAAACTGATATCAAATTATGAATTTGGACTTTTTAAATTAATCAAAACATTTTTTTGAAGTCTAAATTAGATCAAAAAGGTCAATATCACATGATCACCTTACTCCTCCCCAGTTTGTTAACTAAGATCACCATCAGCCACCTTATTTGTTAGAAAATCATTTTAGCATTTAAATCAGCCACCCTATGTCCATCAAATTAGTAGCAAGTTGCTCCCTACAACCACTTTATAGCTACCAAGCTGACACCACTTTGTCTCCCTTAAGAAATGACCAAAAACACATCTAAATTGCCCCCAAATACTGGTATAAATAGACTACTTATATCTAAACTAAAAAAGGTTAGATTCCAGCTCATTTATTTTCAGCTTCTAAAACACATTCCTACACCAAGAAAACCAAATCCTATAGTTTTTCACTCAATATGCAAAATAGCCCCAAAACACTCACTCTCAACCTCTACATATTCTAAAAATCACCCTCATCCATACCAGAACCAAAACCTCATTGTTTCTCTCTTTTTCTTGCTTATTAACA
>JBBYHO010319634.1:14263-29598 GCA_038382025.1 Adansonia gregorii | reverse complement strand
GTCCATACATAACTTGCAACACTACTCATCTTTTTGTTCCCTACTTGTTCATGCATAACTTGTCCTTGTATATGAGTTACAACATAAGCTGCTTTTCCATTTTAGTGTTCAAAATTCATAGTAAATTCACATTTAGCATTCTGCAGGCATTTCCTTCTTCGCATGTACGGGACAATTGCTATTGGATTGGTTCTTGCTGGACGATGGAAAGAATTGAGAGTTGTACATATTTTAACAGGTAAATCAATTCGGACTAAGGTTTTCTACTTTCTTAATGATCTACAGGCTAAACATTACATGCCATTTTCTTCGTTTCTCTAGTTTATTATGGTGTAGCTAATTCATTTGGCAGTTCAGCTGTTCAATCATATTCTTCAGGTGAGCGTCATATTTATGCAATTTTCTGAGATTTTACCAAATATCATTGCTTGATGCGAGGTTAAACTTCCTATAGTGTCTTCATTATTTCGAGATTACACTCACGGAGCATGTTATTTTGTAAGAACAACATGGAGACTGGAAATTACACTTTCTTGCGTCTCTGATTTTAATTCTCATTTGCTTTGTTTCTTTTCTTAAAGTTTATAATCTTAAGTCTTCAAGAATTGGTACAAATAGCTAGGCAAGTGCATGCTTTTTACATCTCTAATGACAAATGCTGAAATCGACATTACGTGGCCCTGAGCTGAGCTAAGTTGCTATACATTTTTCGTAACTTCACAGCCACAGATCTTTCTAATATTAATATATATATATATATATATTGGCTGCATTTATATAAAAATAGGGAAGAGAGGTTCAATATGAACACTATTATTTTGACTCGTTGTTCAAGTCTTTATACATGTGCATGTGCCTCGTCAGGTCGAGCAATGATGAGAGCAGAAATAAAGATTACTCGAAGAAAAATGCGAATCGCTATCTAATCTTTAATACATTATTTAAGGTGTGATATGTATAATATAAATTTTGAAACTTTCCGGATGTTAAAGTCATCCACGGGTCGTGATCCTTTCCCTTTTAAAAAAAAAAAAATTATCTCTTTGTTTCTCCAAAAATGCACTAGTTTTGGTTCTCATTTTGCCGAGAAAAAAACCGGGAAGAGGGAAAAGCAGGTCTATTGCCTCTTTTCTCCTATAACTATTCACTCACCTTGCTCTCTTATTTCTTTCACATTTTAACTTTCCTATCTTCTTCTTTCACATCTTCACCCACTTCCCGTCTCTTCCAATCGGCCACTCGCCCTGTCTGCATTTTTTTTCCTTTTTCTCTTTGGTGCAGCTCATCTCCTTCATTTCTTCTTTTCCTATTTTTTGAAGCAAAAAAAAAAAGGAGATTGTTTAGAGAAATGAAGATTGAAAACCTGATCACATAGGTTTTTTTTTTTTTTTTAAATTTTCTAAAATCAAATTTCGATTTTCATCGCCCAATTTCTAGAACCTAATGAACCTAAAACCCATCAAAGGAGAAAGAAAGAAACTTGAGAAAATACTCTCTTTTCACACCACAGTCTCGTCTGCTTCACCACCTCTATATAAAATTCCAAAAGTTTAGTTTCATAAAAGAAAACCCAAAAGCCAGAAGTTTAACCACAATCTAAATAATGTAGATTGTGGAGGTGCTGGGCAACTCCTCCTCCAACACACTGTTTCCAGCAGAGCCCTTCACGCCACTAACAAACGTGCATCATTTACTATTCACTGGAAAAGAGGGTGACGCAAGTTGTACACTATATTATAAGCAGATGTACTCGACTCGAAACTCGAATATTTATTTAATATTTGAAAAAAATTTTAAAAATTAAAATTTTAAAATTAAATGTGAATAAAAAATAAATTAATATAAAAAATAATTGAATTTTATTTTTAACATTTAAAAATTAAATCGAGCTCATTTGTAATTATATAATATATATTAATTTTAAATTTATATATTACGTAATTTTTATTATATAAATAATAAATATATTATATAAAGAATATGTATGATATATAATGTAAATCTTAAAAAATATATTAAGTTATTTATATTTTAAAATTTAATAAAAGATTATTAAGTTACTAAATATTAAATTTTTAAAAAATATTTTTTAAAAAATAATATGAGTGGACTTAAACAGATTTAGACTATCAATTTATAAATATAAACAGACTTGAGCAATCTTTAAGGCTCATAACTCGATTCAACCAAATTTAAATAATGATAAATTATATTAATATCATACATAAACATGCCGAGATGGAAATTTTTTAAATCTCTTTTCATACTACATAGCATTCATTTATTTCTCTTATCAAATGGTTGTACATTTTTTCTTTTATTTTATTTTTTTGTTGATTTTCATTTTTTTCCCTTTAATTTCTCACTTGCTTCAATTGCCTTATGTAATAGATTATTTATTTCTTGGGTTAAATTTCAGAGTAGTTGGTTACAAGATATTAAGTAAGGAAGATCATCCAGGATAAGGTGAAAAGCCTTCATTTTTCCTTTTCTGTATCATTCCTTTTAGTTTGTCTCTTTTTTCTTCTTTGAAAATTGAAAAAAAAAATGAGGGGTGATTTGACCTTTCTTCTTCTCAATTTTGGCTTCGTGGAGTTGTCTTTGTTTCATTAAAGAGACATTCCCATGTTCTTGGAATATTCATTGAGAACAGTTTTTGTTAATAGTTGATATAAAATACTTATTTGATTCATGATTCTGATAACATTAATTATTAGCAGTATTATTGTTTCCACATGAATGGTGGCTTAACATTGAGTTGATAGGATTTGAGTCCTTATGGCCTAAGAAATCAGTCAACTTGCTAAGGCACAACAGGTTTATTCTCGGTAATGATTACACTATGTTTCCCAGGGAAGATTACTCCAGAAGATCAGCAGTCCAGCTCAGTTGTTTTCCTTTCAGCTGCTTTCCCAGATTCTGGATCCCCCTCTTAGCTTCGTTGATGCTCTCAAATTTCTTATCCTATAGATTTCTTTGTTGCTTCCAATTGAATTAAATTTCAATGATTGTATATGAGCTAATTAGTTTAATTTTACATTTGTTATCAAATAAATTTGGAGTTGTAGGCTACGTTTGGTTGTAGATGAGTCTGTTGACTGATAAATTTACTCTTTACTTTCAAAATTGTTACTTTTATATCCATTTGAGCAATTGGAACTTCATATATCTTTCTCTTTTTAATGTTGCCTCTAAAGTTTCATGGTTGCCATAATTAATAAATTACTAAACTTTGCATATCCTACACTAGCATAATAAATGATCTGAAAGTTTATGAAGGATGATCATTTATGGTGACTCTTAACTGTGGCTATGGTCATACTTTTTTATTTTAGTTATTTCTTACCTTTTATGTTCGCTCGTTTTTCATTTTGTTATCTTTTTAATCACAGCCAATCATTTAATTTTCCCCTTTCTGTGATCACGACATCATTTTCAAATTGCAATTTCCACCGGCCAAATATTTGCTTTGCCACTGCTACAGTGATAGGCCAACCAGTTTTTTCGTTCATGGTCGGCATTTGCCACTCCATTAGACCTCACATGATCAGAGGATCCACCATCGTAAGGCTATCCTTATCCAAGTTCACCTTGACCAAACCTCTATTTTCGTTTGGTCTCGGGTTCCTCTACTCAAGAGCTAAAGCTTCATTATCGCGATGGATGAGAGCCTTCCTCGCATATTCGTTGGCCCCATCAAAACAGTCAGTAAAGAAACCTTAGAAGTTCAATGTCGCTAAGCATGATACTTTATTTTCTTTCCCTAATCTTAACAATTAAGCAATTTTTTATTGCATTAATTGAAAATTGTTCTTGGAAATGATTAGGCACAAGATGCTTATAAAAGTGGAGAGCCTTTGATAGTTGACGACGTGTTTTGCTAAAGTAGAGATAACTAACTTTACGTGAATCTTTAATCTTCTATGAGCTAACGATTTTCTTTTATGTAATATTGACTGATATATAATGAATTATCCACGGTTATGCGTGGCTCTTTGTCAAGAGACAAGTTCATAAGGTTTTATGCCAACTAGAGAGGCCTTATCCCGTGTTTGGGACCTAGATATTTGGTGAGCGTATTATCACTGCATATGGAACCACGCATGGTGGTTGATATTTTACCATCACGGTCCACAGGTGATCGATGCCCTAATATTTATCACAGCTACCCAACTTATTTTCCAAAGGGATCGACGTTGGTGATAACTGCTATGAGAAAATGTGGTTTAGTTTTAGTTGGCTTATTGAAATTATGTCAAAAGAGATGATTAGGCATCAAAAGTCATTTTCCTGCATCAGAACTTCCATCTTCTTCACGAGTGATTAAAATATTAATAATTGTCAACTTAACACAAAGCTAATTTAATCCTATTTTGATTTTTGATGATAGTATTCTATCTTAGCATTGATTGGCCATTGTGGATGCAAGAATAAGGTTTTCTTATCATTGCTCTGATTTTAATTTGATTTTCATTCCTTCATTGCTTTTAATTTAATTAAATTTCGAGTAATAGTATTTGAGCTTATTAGGATAATTTTACTTTTTTGTCAAATAAATTTGGATTTGCGGGATATTGTTTTAGTTGTACTTGGATCTATTGTCAGCTAAGTTTACCGTTAAATTCCAAAAACTGTTACTTCTATATTCATTTGAGCAATTAGAACTTTATATTGCTTTCTCTTTTAATGTTGCCTCTAAAGTTACATAGTTTGTGTAATTAATAAATTACTGAACTTTTGTGTATCCTAGACAAATATAATAAATGTTCGCAACTATCTCTGAAAGTTTATGAAGGATGATCAATTGCTGAGACTCTTAATTGTGGCGATAGTTATAGCTTTTAACTATTCTCGCAAGTATATATCACTTTCTTTAGGAAAAGTAATTTTGAAAGCAAGAGGATTAAAATCTTCACCTTAAACTAATGATCGTTGTTCATTTTGGAAACTTTTAAAACTACTATGGGTATTAAAATAAGTACTAGAAGAATAACACAAGCTCAAAAATAGACCTATGATGGTTTTTAATTTAATAGGCTCTAATGGTAATTCAATTGCTCACTTGCTTTGACTAACCTATGTATTTGATTATTAATTTTTTGAGTCAAATTTCATAGTCGCTGGCTACAATATATCGAGTAAGGAAGACCATCAAAGAGGAAGTGAAAAGCTTTCATTTTCTTTTCCTTCCTTTATCATGAATCCTCTCAGTTTTCTCCTTTTTTTTTTAATCTGAAAATTTTAAAAAAAAAAAAAAAAAGAAGAAGAAAAGAAAGAAATAAGGGGTTGATGGATCAGAGAGAACAAAAAAGGGATGAGTAGGAGAAAAGATCAGAACGAGAGAAGGGGCCGATGCTTTTGCAAGGACTCGTTCAAGTTGTCTATGGCTAGGTGAAAGGCATACTTTCTTTTTATTTTATTTTTTTTCCAAAAAATATAAAATAAAGTGCAAAATTTTGAGATGGAATTTCATATTAAGATTAGATTTTCGGATTTCAATACAGTGAATATAGGTAAAAGTTCTCTATTTTCACAGTTTTGTTTGTGTTGTCCTATCTTTTTTTTTTTCTTCAATATGTTTCAATTGATTTTTCTGTTTTTTTACTTGATATGATTTAATAGTGCAATGCAATTGCTTAGCTTTTGTGTTTTAAAATTGATATGATTTCATATTTTAGTATTTAGCTTTGACATTCTGGACATTCTTGGCCAAAGAAAAGTATAAATCTATCATCTTTCTTTATGTGTACTTAGAAACTACTTAGTGATTACCTTTCATGAGAATTTTTATTTGGTTGCCAAGAGATGGATGGAGGATATATAAAATGATCTATATCTTTACAGTAAACTGAGGGTCATTAAATTTTCCTTTTTACGAGAAAGAAAGTCAAACCCAATTTAAGTGAGAAAGTAAGATGTGTGATAGTTAGCCATGAAGTGTCAAGTAATTCATGTGATTCGCAGCTTTGATCTAGAATGATTACATGATTTTTATATGTTGTATATACTGGTCTGAATTGCCATCAAATGCAGAGTTCCATTCCCTAATTGTTGTTTGATCCCAATATATACTATTCTGAATTTGCTGAATGTGGCTTTAAAAAGAAATGAACCAACATAAGATTGTTTATTTTCATGTTTAAACCTCTAAGATATTTGAATAAAATTCCTGAGCTAAAAATTTAAATATATGCTTTGCTTCTAACAATTTAATTATATGCTTGGACACTACATGACAAGGCTTCCATACTAACCTCTACGTATGAAATTTTTTTTAATCTGGTGAGTTGATGAAATGCATGATTAGTTTTCTCATTGATATTCTTCACTTTTTTATTTTTTGTTTTCACGACTTGGTCTTAATGTTATAGGGAAATTTATCAAAGTGTCCCTGATTTTTAAACAAATTATTAAAATAATGTTAATTTGAAACAAACTATTAGAATATTGTTGCCTTGGTGTGCAAGAAATTGTCAAATTGACGGATGTATCTAGTCAAAAGTCGCTAAGTGATTAGCAAATCTTACATGAAATCGCTAACTGCTTTAGCGATTCCTATCTATATTCACCGGTCACCTATTATTATTATTATTATTATTATTATTATGACAATGTTATTATTCTCTAATAATATTGTTAGGGTTATTATTATTGTATCGGTATTTTTTTAATTAATAAAAGATTAAATTATTATAAATATAATAATAGTTTCTATTATTAAAAATTTATTTCATTTATGATTAATAACTGTAAATTTATTTATTTAAATTGTAATCATATAATTATTTTTAAATATTTAATTTAATTTTTTTAATTCAAAATTTTAATTTAGGTTGTAATAGTCTAATTATTTTTTAAATTTGAATTAAGGGTTGTAATTATCTAATTTACGGGTAGTAGTCATCCAACATAGGATCATTTACTGGTTTAGCAATTTAAAATAATTAAAATTTTAAAAATAATTAGACAATTACAACCTAAATTAAAATTTTAAAATAATTATATGGTTATACCCCCTAATTTAAAATAATTAGACTATTATAATCCTTAATAATTAGATGATTATAACTTAAATTAAATATTTTAAAATAATTACATGATTATAATATAACTAAACAAATTTATTGTCATTAATTGGAGATGAAATAATCTTTTTAATAATAAAAACTATCATAATATTTATAATATTATCTTTTATTAATAATATAATCTTGTAATAATTTAAGAAAATATCAACATAATAATATAATTAAAAATACCAACATAATAATAACCCTAACAATATTATTAAAAAAATAATAACATTATAATTACAAAAAAAATATGGCAACCAACAAATCCACGTAGGAATGCTAAAGCAAAATGCTTTAGTGATTTTATCTAGAATTCGCTAACTGCTTTAGCGATTTTTGACTAAAGATGTCAATTAATTGGACAAATTCTTGTATGTCAAAATAGCAGTATTCTGATAATTTATTTTAAATTAACGTCATTTTGATAATTTGTTCTAATATTAATTTTCTTTGAAGTTTGGTTTTGAGTATTCAAGCTTAGCTTGCATATTTGTTCATTTTAATATGAACTCATTTCTTAAGTTTAGGTTGCATATTTGCTAATGTGATTTTTTTGGCCTATTTGTAATTCTATTATTCATTGGAGTATCTGCTATGAAAAAAGACTTCCATTCAGATACGAAGATTCCTTAATCAAATTTAGTTGTGATTTAGGCTATTTGTTTGCATTTTTTATGACTTCTTTCTTTATTTGTATCTAACAAAAATATTTTGTATTATTTTTGTTTTAGCCTGCATGTTGTTTTAATGCCATTTTTCTGCTTATTTGTAGTTTCATAGGAGTTATTGTTTTGAGGTTCGACAAATATTAACTCACCAAAGAATCTTAATTTTGTTTGATGCACATAGTCTTTTCTAATTGCCTTTAATTTCTTTGATTTCCATGTGCTGACTATTTATTTTATATGGACTTTTTTGTTAACAGACTGGATTTTTTTTCCCATAAATGAATATATGTTCATGCTTTATTATATTGCTCTCTAAATGATGTTTTATAGACCTTAGATATTGAAATCATATACCATTCATCAATGAATAGACAAATTAAGATATTTTGCCTTTGCTTTAAATTTTCTTTCCTATCATGGTGTTTGATGGAAATTTTCTTGGTCCTCTTATGCATTTGTTTAGGGTTTGATTAATTATTTTCAGATTAGTTTAGAATTTCTATGCACTTATGTTTAGCTTTTGTCTTTTTTTTTTTTTTCTCTTTTGTCTAAAAGTATGAATTTCTTCCATCTAAAAGTATGAATTTCTTCCATCCAAGACAATTCATGCTTTTTAATGCTTTCAGGTGTGTAGACACATATAAATTCGTTCGGACTATCTATCATCGAAAGTCTCAAATATTTGAGAATGAAAATTTAGTGGCCATTCTGATGGAGGTCAACTTCCACCAAAGTGGTTACACATGTTTGTAGTTTTAATCAGTCATATGTAAATAATTGAATATGCACATGATGAAAAAATTCATTTTTTGGGTATAAAGGACAAATCCGTAAAGGAAAAATTTTTGTTTTTGAACAAGTTCTTGACAAAATTTGGAAATTACCTCTGCAGATGATCTCACGGTCAATTTTTCTACTTTTAGAAATTTTTTGAGATTTTTTTGAAAAACTCAAGAAATTGGTGGTCGGATATTTTTACCGATACCGGTGTGGTTTTATGCCAATTCCCACCCCAAAAAATCATAAATATTCAAGAAAAAAATATGTATTGGTATTTTCTACTGTGAAGTGTCAAATTGTAAATTTTATAAATTAATTTTAAATTTTATAGTCTTACGAGTATCGTGCTCGTAAATTTTACTTTTGGTTCTTGTTGATTTATTTTTAGAAATTTTACAATTCCTTTTCTTCACTTTAGAAATTACTGTTTTGAATAATATGTGGTCTTGAATTTGTTTTACTTTAGTGTCAATAAAATTTCGTAATTCTTCTCGGTATTGAAATACAAGTTATTCTTTACTCGTAAAATTTTTGGTGGAATCCTCTCGAGTTTTAAAATCAAAATTCATCCAATATTATCATTTGATTCACATAAATTAGTTTTATAAAATTCATTTATTTTCATTAGTTTTGAATTTTTCTTGAAATTCACCTGTTTTTGAAATACAGAGTTTTCTACTCCGTAAATGCTTTCGGGGTAATTTTTCTAAGTTTATGATTTTTAAAATTCATCAAATATTATTATTTGATTCACCTTAATTCATTTTTAAAAATTCATTCATTTTCATTAGTTTCGATTTTTCCTTAAAATTCTCCCGCTTTTAAAAATTCGATTTTCTATTCTATAAATGTTTTCGGAGGAATTTTCTTCAGCTTGAAATTTTTAAAATTCATCTAATATTGTCATTAACCCTCATTAAATCAGTTTTGAAAATTGCAATTTATTTTATGAGTTTTAGAATTTTTTTTGTTACTAAGATACGGGTTTTATACTCCGTAAATTTTTTTCAATGAGATTAAATTTTCTAGAAATTTAAAGTCTTCAAGCTTTTTAGGTAATTTCATTCATGAATCTCATAATATTTCTTCATTTCTATGAGCAAAAAAAATGTTAAAGCTCATGGATTTCATCCATCTTGAAAGGCTAAACATTTTGACAATGATCTATTTTCTATATACTTGTTGTCATTCTTTTTTTTTCTTTTTTAGTTATGCCTTGATTTTTTTATATATATTTTTGTTGTTGTTGTGATCTTGTTTTTGTTGTATAGGTGTTTATGTTGTTCTTTTCTGGACGTTTGTATGATAATATGTTGTTAAATACTTTTTGTATATTTGTTTTTGTGATTCTATTTTTATTTAAGCTTAGTAGTAATTATTGATGTTCTTTTTTAGCATTTTATATAGCAAAACATGCTTAGATTTTATGTTTCTTGGTTTGGCCGAATTTGGTAGGCTGATGTGGTGATGATTTTGTGCTTATTTCTTGGTGATAATTTTATGTTTTCTTGCTTTCGTTTTAGGCTATTTTATAATAATAGATAATATAGGTATTAAATTGTAAAATACGTAAACTTATTTTGTACTTTTTTGCTTTGGTCCAGAGTTTCATGGGCGGTTAAAAAACTGATTTTGTGTGTTTTGGAACATGTTTTAGGTGATTTTAACATTCTAGGGCCATTTTGCAATTTTTGAAAATTCAAGGATTAAATTGCAAAATATGCAAAAATCATATTTTATGGCTAAAAATGCTTGGCCAAACCTTCATGTATATATATATATATATATATTCATGATTTTGGGTTAATTCTTGGCTGATTTGATATTTTTTGTGATGTCATGTGATGTTTTTTTCATGTAGGGACTCAAATGCAAAATTAGAAAAGTTTAGGGATTAGTTTACAAAATGTAAAATAAATTTTGTTTTAAGGCCAAGGTGTTTGGCTGAATCTTTTTTGATATATTGGCTGTATTTTCATGCATAATTTCATATGATTCTTATACTTTTTATATTATTTTATTATGTAGGGACTAAAATGAAAATTTAGAAAGGTATAGGGACTAAGTAGCAAATTTTCATATTTAAGGGGCAAAATTGATATTTTACCAGTTTTAAAGATTCCTAATAGTTCTATGGCCTTCCATAGGGATATAGAAATTTTTAAAACTTTTCGTATTATTTTGGTCTTTTGAAGGATACAAAATGTAATCTTCAAAAATTTAGGGGCTTGATTGTAAATTTTGCATTCCAAGTCAAACTTAAACTTTCAGCCTTTCCATTTAGACTAAATTCATCTACTTTTCATCATTTGAGTGTCCATTAGGGTACCGAGATACTTTCAGGTCGAAGGTATACCCCACGGGTATTTTTGTAATTTTTCTCATTGGGATACTTTTATGCTAAAGGTAAAAGTTTAAGGTTCCTTTAGCCTTTTAAGGTCATTTTTGAGTCCATTAGGGGTACCGGGATACTTTCATGTCGAAGGTATACCCTAGGGGCATTTTCATAATTTTTTTCACCAGGATGCTTTTATGCTAAAAGTGAAAGTGTAAGGTTCCTTTAGCCTTTTAAGGTCATTTTTAAGTCCATTAGGGGTACCGGAATACTTTCATGTTGAAGGTATACTCAGGGGCATTTTCGTAATTTTTTATCGAGATGCTTTTATGCCAATAGTGAAAGTTTAAGGTTCATTTAGTCTTTTTAAGTTATTTTGAGTCCATTAGGGGTATCAGGGTACTTTCATGTCGAAAGTATACCCTAGGGGCATTTTGATCATTTTGCTCATTGAGAAGCTTTAATGCCAAAGGTGAATTTTTTGGATTGGTTTAGGCTACCAAGACCATTTTAAGGTCCATTAGGGCTACCGGGGTACTTTCATGTCGAAGGTATACCTTAAGGGCGTTTTGATTATTTTGCTCACCAGGATGCTTTTACGCCAAAGGTGAATTTTTAGGATTGGTTTAGGCCACCAAGACCATTTTAAGGTCCATTAGGGTTACCGGAGTACTTTCATGTCGAAGGTATACCTTTAGGGCATTTTGGTCATTTTGCCCGTCGGGATGCTTTCATGCCAAAGGTGAATTTTTAGGATTGGTCTAGACTACCAAGATCATTTTAAGGTTCATTAGGGTTACTGGGATACTTTCATGTCAAAGGTATGCTTTATGGGCCTTTTGGTCATTTTGCTCATCGAGATGCTTTTACGCCGAAAGTGAATTTTTAGGATTGGTTTAGCCTTCCAAGATCATCTTAAGACCCATTAGGGTTATCAGGATACTTTCATGTCGAATGTATACCTTAAGAATATTTTCATAACTCTGTATTTGAATCACATCTTATGTGAACGCTAGGGTACATTCACATCGAAAGTACACATTAAAAATATGTCCATCATATTATGTCATTCTTAGGTCATAGAATCAGTAATTTTTATATATAATAAAATTATTTTTATAAATAAGGCAATGTCTCCTAATTAAATTGATATGTAGGATTCCTACCAATATATATGAGGAATTCTACAGATTATGTTAATAGCAAGATAACATTTTCAAATAAGAAGTCGAGATTTTTTAATTTTAAAATAAAATAAAACCTTTCATATTCCGTATTGTTCACCACGGGATATGATTGAGAATTCGTGCCCACCTGGTTCCCCGGGAGTGTACGAATAATTTTGTGATTTCTACAAACATTAAAACCTGACTTTCTCGAAATAATAAACTTTCATAATGAAATACTATAGGAATTATAATTAAACATCCAATGTTGAAACCAAATAAAAATTGAAATTTAAGTTAACACATAATTAATAAGGTACTAATTTTCGGGCATCACATGATGGTCGATCCTTATTTGTGATTGTAACTGACTCCCAAACCCTTTTATATGATCTCTGGTATGATAGCGGGCCTTGGAGTTTGTACTCTAGGGTTTCGTAACCCTCGAAATATAAACTTCGGTAGGTGACCAATCTCACCTAACCCAAATAGATTGGTGGTGACTCCAAATAAATAGTCATTTTATAATTACTATTTAAGGTTAAGTCAAGTAAGCGATTTATCTCGACCACACAATCCCCAAAAATGAAAAGATATCAATAATGATATGGCCTGTACAAATAAGAGAATATAAAATAATAATAAATTTAATAAATATAGGAGCGAAGGCCATTTAAGTCGGGCTTGGTTAAGATTCATATCTGGATTACATTGCGACAAAGTGCAAACTTTTTTTTAATTGATCAATTTCTTGCTTTTTTAGATGCATTGAATAGCTTAAATTTAAGATATTAAAGAAGCTCACATGGTAAGTTATGTAAACTTTCTTTGTTTGGAAACGAGGTGGCCATTTCGGCTATTATTTTAAGCGGGCTGTGGTTTATAATCTCGATTTGATGGCTATTTTGCAAAACTTTTAAAGTTAATCATCTTACACTTACCATTCTACGGGGATCACAAGATTTTATTTTATTTTTTTAAATCATGCACACGTGTCATTTTTTAATATTATGACTTTCTTGTTAATTATAAAGGGTATGAACGTATAACTTTAGTAATTATAAATTATACTGCTTTTGATATTTAAGTAAGCGGATGATTATGTTTATATGCTTATTCCTAAAATTAGCATAGTTGCTAAGGAAATAAATAACGGCAACTATAAACTCATGCTTACGCATTTGATAAAAATGCTTGGTATGCTCATCATATTATTGCTATGGTGATTACAAGTTGTCACTATTTTAAGATGAATGATCGTACTATGCAAATAAGAACTGAACCTTCCCACAATGGAGCACGAGTTTTTTTCTAGTTTATGTAAAGCAAAGTATAATTAGTGCATTACTTTTACTTGAATTTAGTAAAAATAATATACTAAATACAAAAACTTTCATAAAATGATAGAAACATAATTTTGGTGCTTATAAGAACATGTTAAGTGCAGACTCTAATTAAAAGGTGGAGACTTCGATTTCGAAGGGTAGTTAAGTTGCGAATGCAATATTTAAATATTTTGCTAGCAGATATCTTGAAGTATTTAAGGTTAATTAATATACTATATTAAATTAAATAATTGATGACTTTATTCATCCTTTTCAATACATTGAATTAAGATATTATTATAAATAGTAACTTGAAAAGTATTCTTCAAACATCTATTAACAAAATTCTTAAACTAAAAAAAAAAAAAAAACAAAAAGAAGATATTTGATAAGTCTTTGTTTATGATTGAACAAAACAATGTTCCTTTCCTCTCTTTGTTGTCGTTTTGTTGGCTACTTTATTTGTGTGCTTTCTAACTTTCAAATTCTCTATGACTAATTTCATGGGAAAGGTGTTGTTGCTTTATTATTAGGATTTTTCTAATATTTTTTAAGATTATCATAAATAATAATATCTTTGCCAGTGTATTGAAATTAATTAATATTATCAATTGTTGATTAATACAAAATTAATGCTAAACAAATATTAACTAATCTTAAAAAAATAATTTACCTAAATCCTGGCATGATAAAGTCTACTACCTTTGTGCGCTTGATTTATATATATATATATTTGGGAAGGAGATCTGAAATCTGCTTATTCAGCGGAAAAGTATCATCGATCGGTTGAGTCAATTTGTCCAGTGCTTTTGCTGTATACTTTGATTGTTCATTCCATATTTTTATTTTAATTTAACTAATAATCTTGGATCTTACGGGTGCAACAACCTACCTATTCTCATTTCTTGGCTTTCATCAACTGTTAAGGCGGCTTAAGATTACATAAATAATTACAATACCTTAATTTATATATAATTGCTTATAGTTTTCAATGTCTTATTAATTTATGTTGACAAGAATTTATATAAAAGAGCAACTTAATTATTTTTCAATCATAAAAGGAGAAGGTCGCCTGGCACTGTCCATTTCACCGTTCCACTGTTTCATAGCCCTTGCCAAGGGTTGATAGGTGTTTTTTTGGGTGGGGAGAAGGGTGAGGGAAGAGGAGAGAGAAAGAGAATGAAAGGGAAGAGAAGAAAAGAAAAAAATGTTTTTATTTACGTATATTTAAAGTATTATAAATTTATTTATTTTTTATTTTTAAACAGTTAAAAATTGATTTATATTATTTTTATATTGTATTATGTTTTAATTATTTTTTAAGTTTTTATCGTATTTTAATTCATATCATATTTTATCTAGTTTATCATAATGATTTGATTTTTATCCTAAAATCAATTACTTCAGATTTAAAATATAAAACATTTAACTAATTTGTCATAGTTATTCAATTAATGAAAATTTTTATTTTATTAATTCATTTTTACTTTATTTTTAGTTTATTTTTAAGAAGAAATTTCAATTATATATTCAAATTAGTTGATTTGGACACAAGTCGATTGAAGATCCATAACCAATTTGCTGGGAAAATTTTTGTTTATTTTTTAATTTTTAAATGATATATTTAAAAAAATTATTATGTACATTTATGCGCCAGTATTTGAGTTAGTCTATCCATTCACTTGGGGTAGATTTATTATCTATACCTAATGCTTTGGAAAATTAAGTTGTCTTTTTAATCTTCTATTTTATTTTCAAATAATTTTTTATATGATTGGTCCATACGTTTACTCCTAATTTATTTTAAGATTTGTGCCTAATCCTAAACAATTATTATAAATTTAATTTTTATAATTAATAAAATATAATATATTAATATTAATATAATAAAAATTTAAAAATAAAAAATTAATAAAATAATTATAATTTAATAAAATTTAATTTAAGACTAATTTACACAATTAATTAATTTGAAAACCCCTGTGTAA
>JBBYHO010319634.1:0-14163 GCA_038382025.1 Adansonia gregorii | reverse complement strand
ATAAAATAATTATAATTTAATAAAATTTAATTTAAGACTAATTTACACAATTAATTAATTTGAAAACCCCTGTGTAAGCAAGGGGTTAAATGCTAGTTTAAAATGATTTCATTAACTAGTCTTTTAAACATATTTTATATTATCACTTTCAATATATTAAAATTTATCAAAATAATTATAAATTATTATGTTTAATGTAAAATATTATCATAAATTAATAGTTTAATTGACTCTTAAAATAAATCCCAACTTGATTTTCAAGTTAAATTTCAATTTACTCGAATAATATAATAAACATAATTAAACCCAATAAAAAAAATCAACTCAAGAGTCAAACTAGTTGAACCCTTGATTTTCAGTTTAATTGATTGAATCTTGCGAATCAACTATAGAAGAAATTAAAAAATGACATGTTGACACGTAATGTCAAGTGACATTGCCAATGTTTAGCCTCTATTGACGAGGTCAAAGCATACTCGTATTACGAGATATCAAAACAAAACATATTCTCATATTACACAACTAATACAAATCAGCAAACAAAACACATTTCGTATAAAGCAAATTTTATATTTTCTTTTAAAGCAGTTTATTTACTAAACTGTATTCAAAATTATAGATAAACAATTAGATACGTACACATGCTTAAACAAAAATCTGAAATCAAATCAAAATACAAAGACATGTTTGAAATTCATATTGAAGAGTAATTCATACTGTGCATGCTTAAGTTGATTTAATAAAGTAAGGACAAAAATATTATATATTATATACAAAATATAAGCAAGCTGAGTCTAAGTTTTCATATCTCAAAGTGTTGACGGTATATCAGTTACTTACCTAAATTTGCTAAACTAAAAGAAAAAAAAGTATGAATTCATAACCTCTCAAAGTCTATTAATGCAAAAAATATTCAAATTAGAACTAAAGCTATCCATTTATCTAAGCAAACCAAAAAATTCCTTGAATCCATCTAGGACACTTGGAGTCTGTTTGGCAACTTTTTCTCCAGTCGAAATCATTTTCAAAGCCAAACTATTTTTATAATTTAGAAAAATATAAAAACATTTAAAAGTTAAAAAATATATAATAATACATAAAATCGGTAACAAAATTATATGTGGTTGTGAAGAATCATAAAATTAGTACAATTTTAGCTTTGGAAAATTTTTAGCCGTAAACATAAAATTTTCAAAAGTATGCCGACTTAAAAGTAATTTGCAAAAAATAATTTTATTCATTATAAAATTCAATAAAACTCAAATATTCAAATTGTATACTGTTTATAGCAAAATAGATTAATTATAGACAAAATTAATTTTAAAAAATTATAAAAATTATAAAATGCTAAAATTTCAAATTTTTCATGGTTGTTTGATCTAACTTGAGCTCATGTATCTAGCACACTATGTCCAATCCAGAGTATTTGATACTAAAACAAAGCTTTAATATATATATATATATATATATATATAGTTAAAAGTCACGAAACCATTGATAATTACTAAAAATTCTAGGTTTCAAAAATTATTTGGCTTACTTCAAGCCATTAAAACTTCAAATATATGCAAATTTTGGTAACTCTTAAAACACAATTTCAAGTAGAAAATGTAATAATGTAATATAGAATTTTGTTGAGACAAAAATGATTACATATAGACTAAGTTTAAAGGGTAAAAGGTTGGAAAGTTTCATAACCATAATGCTCTGATAAAGCAAGCCTTAACATCAAGTACCTTATCGGATTAGCCCCTACAACAAACTACCCAGAATTTTCTAGATTGTTTGGGTTTCCAAATTTGCTTAACTAACTTTAGTACTTCGGTTCTCATGCCACAAGACATATCTGAGCAAATTACGTATAACAAGGGAACAATGCACTTCATACTACAAAAATATCCAAGGATCGACAAAAATAACTACAAAAGATGGAGTTTCGATGATCCAACATTGGCTTGTTAAAATTGACAAAACCCATTTTTCCAAAAAAAAAAAAAATGATTTCTCCCAAATTACAAATTCAATTGAGTTGCCATCAAAAGCATTAAAAAGGTTTTGATGAGATCTTTTTATTGGCACCCAATGTGTTGACGGCAAGTCATTGGAATGACCTCGAAATAAGTTAAAGGTGAATGAATAATGAAATTAAAACATGAATATTGTAATAAACTAATGAAATTAGGCTAAAATTATCCAAAAAAATTAAGCTAAATCTTAGCTTAAACCTTTGATTTCCGTCCTAATCTCGAAATCTCAAAATTTCTTTACTCCTCTAGAGTTTTCTTTCTTTTCCCTAATTTTCTTCTTCACTATAAGTTTTCCCTCAATAAAATTTTGTATCTTTTCTTTTCCTTTTTGTTCTTTTTTCTAACCCTGAATTATAATAAAATTCCCTGATAGGCTTGAGTGACAAAGCTATATAAGAAATTTGACTCTTGTATTTTTTTTATTTAACAAAATTGAGCTTTTGGGTTAGGTATCATATATAATGTATTTATGTAATAAATAATATACATCTTTACTTAAATTTATATATTTTTATGATATATTTATAACTTTTGTTACAAAATTATTAACATGTATTATATGTTCTCAAATTATTACGTGTTTAGATGTAAATTTTATGTAATCTGAAATACATTATTAAATGTTTATTATATGTATGTATTATAAATTATTGAAAACATGTCATTGGTAATGTTCATTTAATTTAATTTTTGTATAACTATATAATTAAGCATATACTATTATAACTATATAATTAATAATACTTCAATTAAAATATATAATTAGATTATAGAGATATAATTATAATTTAAACATAATAGATAAAAATATCCCCTTGAGGGGCAGCTGCGGGCCAAGCAACCGGCTCCCCTAGTCCACATGTCCCCCGCATCAACCCTTTAGGGTTTTTGTGTGTGTGTTTTTTAATTTAGAGTTTAGTTTTAAATATTAAAAGTTATTTTAAAAGTTATGATTTTTAAAGGGGTTGGTCTATGTAGATATTCACAGATCGATTTGATATTTATATCTGATCCGCTCAAGAGAATTTTATTTTATTAATTATTTTTAGGTTTTTTATTTTTAAATTATGTATTCAAGAAGTTAATCAATTCGATAATTCACATTGATTGAAAATTTGTACTAGATCCGTTGGGGAAAAAATAAAAAATTATTTTATGAATTATTTTTAGTTTTTTTTATTTAATTTTTTTTTTACTTTTATTAAGGATTAATATTCACAGTCATTCATATGTTAATTTAAAATCCAAACTCAACCTGTTCAAAAAAAATAATTTATTAATTATTTCTGATTTTTATTTCATTTTATTTTTAATTAATGTTTTTGAAGGGGTTATTCTATGTAGTTGAGAAGCACATAAGTTTAAAATTTTATTTTATTAATTGATATTATATTTATTTTTTAAATAATGTATTTAAAAGAGTTAATTCATAGATTGACTTGCAGGTCGATTTAGGATTCGTATCCCACACATTAGGAAGAAAGTTTTAAATTTTTATTTTATTAATTATTTTTATTTTATTTTTAATGATGTATTTAAAGGCTGGATAAGCACATTAACTCCTGGATTAATTTAGAATCTATATCAAACATGTTCAGGCAAAAAGTAAAATAAAAAATTACTTTATTAATTATTTTAATTTTAATTTTAAATAATTTTAAAGGGACAGATCTACACATTAATTCACAAGTCATTTAAGATTCATACCCGAATTGGTCAATCAAAAAACTTTTAAAAATAAATTTATTTCATTAATTATTTTAATTTTTTTAAATGATATATTTAAAGTGATTGATTTGCACATTAACTCATAGATAAATTTGAAATTCATACTTGTTCTTATAAAATTTAAGTACATAATTATTATTTAATAAATTTTAATTTAAAATTAATTTTGTATTAATAATAATTAAAATTTATAAACGAAAAATGAAAAACCCTCAACGAAGCAGGGGACATAATTTTAGTTAGTATATAATCTCACATTTAATAGTACACATAGATATAGTTATTGATAAATTATTTATAATTACTATGTATTAATATATATTACAATAGTATAAGATACCATAATATACTTAATCATAATTCTAGAGTTATGGTATCTTTTAGTAGTATATTAAATATAGCATTAATTTATTTTATACAATACAGTTACGATTAATCTAATATATGTACCATATGATATTTACTTTTGCTTAATATAATAATATACTAACATTACCTTTAAATTTTTTGATTAAATAATAAAGATTTCTATAAATATAACATGTAGTATTGATTTAATAAAAAATTAGTTTTATTTAATTTTAATTACATAACATTTATTTAATAATAATTTTTAAATATTTTAATGTTTTTAAATAATAAAAGTGCTTTTACATATGACCCGAGCTTGGACAAGTAAATTAAAAATTTTAATTCGGTGGCCTGATCCGATCTTTGAATATTATTGATTAATAAATTAGAAGATATAGTACACATAAAATACTATATTATACATATTAGAATAATATGTGTAGTACTTGTCCAAATTTTTGTTCGTTATTTATTAATAAAAAACACTTTTATTTTAATTTAATCATAAAAGGTGTAAATATTAATATAAATTGATATTTTGATTTTTTTGAACAATAATATAGGCATTCGAATCGACCCAAATCCAATCTTAAGTAAGAAAAATTAAAAAAAAAAATTCAGGTTGCAGCTTGACCGATAAATAGATCTAGTAACAAGATTACAACTTTTTTATAAAATTACTTGATTTTCTTACAACTTACTAAAATTATTTCTACATAATAACAAAATTATATAATAACTCATAATAGAAATTTTTTTATTTTTTAATAAAAATTTAATTATAAAAAATATTTTAAAATAAAATAATATTTATAATTTTTTTAAAAAAAATAAAGAAACTCTGGGTTGGGAGAGCCGCAAGAGTTTTTTCTTAATATAAATGTTATGTAGTGTTGACACATTCATCCTATGTAATTGTATTCCCGAATTAAACTTGTTTTCAAAAATGAAAATTGTATATTTTTAAATAAATCTTAAATAATTTTAATGATTTTATCAAAACGATAAAGTTTGAAGACCAATTTTATATATATATATAAAATATCTCTACAAACTAAGAATTGTTATCGATATCATGAACAATTAATAACAAATATTAATACTAAAATTTAAGTATCGTTGAGAGTTTTTTTTTTACAAGATAAGTGTGGATTAAGTCTTAGTTTGATAACAAAGGGGAGATAAAAATTCTATTTATTGATCTTCTTTTTTAATTTCTTTTCTTGAATTTTTTTCATTTTTGTTGATAGATTTCTGGGGAAAAGATAATGTGCTTGAAAAGTTAAGATAATTGAAACGGGAGACGTGACGGAGAAAGGTCGGATGATTGAATAAGTTAAAACTACGTCAAGTGTTGAAAAGTAAAGATAGTGGTATTACAAGGTAAGGTATTGTTTCGTAAATTGAGAAAAATAAGTGCCGAAAAATTAACGACTGAATTTTTAACCATTAAATTTGTATTATAAAGATTGTTTGATATGTTATTAAAATTAAATACTAAATATTATTATATGTTTTGAAAATTGTGAACATTGAATCTTGAAAATTATTAATCTCAAATTTTAATTTTAATTCTAATAACATTTTATATCATTGTGTATAGTTTTGGATAAAAATTAAATGTTTTATTTATTTCATCTTCTATAATTAAAAAATAGATAACTTATTTTAAATATAATTTTAAAAAAATAAAAATGGCTTAATCCATTCTACATTAAGTGATAAGTAGCTCTCTAACTGCTTATCATATTCAATACTTTTTTACAAAATATTTTGAGTTTAACAATGGTTAATATAAATTATCAAACGCATTGAAAAAAATAAGCCATTGAAATTTTTTTTTCAATGCATTGAAAATTTTCAACACGTTATTAGATACACCTAAAATAAATATATTTAAAGGTAAAGATAATTTGTTTGAAAGGATAATTTACATTTTAGGTAACTGGACTTAGTATCGACTTTTATACAGATCTAGCATTTAATTTTATTAAATTACATTACTAAATATTTATTATTAACAAATTGAATCACATACTTAATTTCATTAAGTAACTCTAATGAAAAAGCTAACTGAGTTTATATGCATATCATATCTCTACCCATTATTATTTTGATAAGATATAAAAAATAAATTATACATTTATATTGAGTTAACTTTTTTATTAAAATTATTTACGTAAGATCCCAATTTATTAATAACAAAAATTCAATTATATAATTTAATAAAATTAAAAATTTATAACCTAGATAAAAATTAATACTAGATTTAATTATCTAAAATATAAATTATTCTATTTGAAAAGTTAAAAATAATTGAAATTGTATCGTGTTTACGGTTTCTTAAACCCTTTTTATTTCATTTTATCTTTATAATAACAAAAATTAAAAAAAAAAGCCAAAATTCTAACTATATTCTAACAATAATCGCTGCCAACTTCTTCCTAACCTTCACATCTTTACTCGTCGTTGACAACTACTTCACATGTGTCTTCCAATATTTCAAGCAACTGCAACTATTGATTGAATATGGATATTCAATCACTTCTGAATTCCTTGTCTCGAAGCGGAATTTGACTGCTATTAACGATTTACGATGAAGGCTAAACTATCTCCATTATTTGTTGAATTTTTCTCCGACACTAATATCAATCAACGTCTCAAAATGCTAAGGATTCAATTACATTGAATTCTCTTTAATGGCTTTCTTTTAGCCTCGCTTCCCACATCAAATTGTCATGTCAGATATTATCTAACAAAGTCAATTACCATGAAGTTCCACCTGTCTAACTTGAACCCTTTAAACTCTCTTGCATTGGACTCCACCAATAAGACTGTGGAATCTTTTGCCTTCTTCGGTGTCAATGGCCCAAAGGCATTAGAGCATTCACAGTTTGGCTCAAACTAACGCATTAAACTTAATCCTGATTAAATAATTAAATTAATTTACTAAATTAATCGATTTCAATCCAATTACCATTAATTAATTATAACAGGTTGGGCTTAATCCAAACTTCCATGTTTACATATGTTAGTCCAATTTCATACATGGGTCTGTCTGCAAAAGCAATCTACTTGAAGTAGTAAGGAAGGTTTAAGACATAAAAAAGAGGAAGGTGGCTCAAATGACATTAGGAATTGTTTTAAACTGCCTCTGAAAACTTTTATTATAAATGATATAAATTATACAATAAAATATATATAAATGTAATATTTATAATTATATTTTAAATTCATAAATTTGTTAGATATTTACTTAGTGATAAATTTAAAATGCTTTTAGATATTTGTAAATTTAAAATTTATATTTTTATTTATTTAAAATATATAAATCATATTAAATTTTAATTAATTTATATAATATATATTTAATTCTCACAATTTTTATAATAAATTATGTTTTCAAATAACAAAGAAAATCCTCTAAGGAAACTGGTCCATCCATCAACTATTTGGAGCTTATCCGGCTCCTTGTTTTTTTCTATTAAGATTAAAGGAAAGGCGGATGGCTCTCCTTCCTTACATTGATGCAATGCCGTACATTGTGATATAAATGCTTAATTCAACCGCAAGGCTAGCAACTGGCTGCTAAACTTGCTGAAGCTTTTTTATTAAAATAATATAAAAAATTTTTATTTACGTAAATAAGTTATTTTCAGATCATTTATCGAAATCAATTAATTTTAAAAATTAGTCAAATGACGATTTCTCAACTGTAAAATTTAGTTAAAAAATCACCAAAATCATATGACGATTTTTCAACTTGATGCGAGCAATCGACAAATAAAATAGCGATTTCTCATCAATTGCAAATCCAGCTAACACAATTTGATAATTAATTGAAAAATCATCATATCACATGGCGATTTCTCAACATATAGTTGGCGATTTCCTATTTATGTTGAGAAATTGCCATATCACATAGCAATTTCGTAACTAACTTTTTTTTGGTTTTTTTATTTTTTATACCACGTTGAAAAATCATCAAATCATGTGGCGATTTTGTATTTCATATCATAGTCGGTTTTATTTATGTTTGAAAGTACGTGACTAATGTATGAAAATTAATTTTTTTTAAATAAAATAAGTTCATAAGACTAATACAAGATGATCAGATTTTTTCTAATATAAAATAAATTGATGAGACTAACGTATGGGAATCAGATTATTTGGGAATCAGATTCTTTTTTATATGAAATAAATTGATGAGACTTATGCATGCAATCAGATTTCTTCTGATATGAAATAAGTTGGTGAGACTAATGCATGAGAATCAGATTCTTTCTTATATGAAATAAGTTAATGAGACTAATGCATGAGAAAGTTGATTTCTGCTGATCTGAAAAAAGTAGATGAGATCAATGAATGGGAACTAGATTCTTTCTAATATGAAATAAGTTGAGGAGACCAATGCATTGGAATCAGATTATTTCTAATATGAAATAAATTGATAAGACCAATGCATGGGAATCAAATTTCTTCTTATATGAAATAAGTTGATGAGACTAATAGACTAATGCATAGGAATCAGATTCCTTTTGATATCATCTTTATTTAATGAGACTAATGCATGGATTGTAAATGTCAGACTACAAAGATTAGACTAATGCATAGGACAAATTCAGACATTTTGAATGGGAAAAAAATTTTGTTGACTATGTTACATTATAAATATGTGTTCATCATTATCATTTTTATTGTCATTTTCATTCTCAGATACTATTGTTGTTTTCTCAGTTTAGTGATAGTGCTTCTTCATTCTTTTCTTTTATTTCTAAGTTTTCAATTGTTAGCATTTTGTTTAGAGTTATTTCAATCTTACCAACACGAGTAATAGATTTGTTACACTTGTCTATTCTAATGAAGAAATTGTCAACAATGAAAAAGATATTACCTTTCAAAGTAAGCATCCTAGAACTATCAGAATTGACGAAAATATTACAATAGAGGAATTGAAGGCAAAAATTGGTGCAAAAATCAGAGCTACAAGCAGAATCAGAGTATCAGCTATCAAGTATAGGCTTCCTATTTCCATCGGAGAAGGATGCATCCGATATAGGACATTCCTACTTGAAGATGATGATGATGTCAAATGCATGTTTGATGTTCATAAGCAATTTTCTAATATCGATGTAATTAAGTTATATGCCGACCTTGAGGATATACATCATGATATTGAAGCTTCACACAGGCCTACTGCAGATGCGCATATGTCATGACCATTTGAGATTCCTGAATGTCAACCTCTTCTAGAAGCACAAATGGTGATGAATAATTTGTATGAATTTTTTTATTATTCATCTCTGTCACCAATAATTCCAAGCAGTGAAGTTGAGCTAAACAACTTTATAATGATAGACTCTCTAATTAGAGATGTTGAAATGGAATATAGAGGGCCAAGTTCATCTGCTGCTGATCCTGAAGTGTCATATAGAGCCTATAGTGATTACGTTGGTGACTTTAGTAAACCGGAAGAGTATGTCGAAGCTAATGATAGTGATGACAATCATAATCCATGCCCAGATATTGGTAGTGATATCAACGCTTCTCATCTGTCATCTATTAGTGAAGCTAGCAATCTTCTTCATCAGTATGAGCCACTTTTCCATATACGCACCCTCAATCTGGATGCAATGCATGTAGTAGAATTTTTAGAATATGCTCAAATATTAGAGTTTTCAAGAAGTTGAAATCCATCTAGTAGTGAGCTCTGCATTGGGATGCAGTTCACAACAAAAGAGGTCATGGTTTCTACTATAAAGCACTATAATATCAAGAACGCTATAGATTACTAGGTAATAAAATCATCGCCAATCAAATATCACGGCCAGTATACAAAGTATGGCACTAGTTATAACTGAAGTGTAAGGGCAAGATTATTGAAGAAGACACAAGTATAGGAGATTAAAAAGTATAACGGGCCTCATACTTGTATATCTGGGTGTATTTAACAAGATCACATGAAACTAGATTCCAACATGATATGTTCATGCATTTTGTCCTTGGTACAAGCGAATCCGGCCATTTCTGTCTTAGTTTTGGTTGCCAAGATACGGAATAGGTATGGATACATGACCTCCTATAGGAAAGTATGGACAGCGAAGTAGAAGGTAATTGTTCGACTCTTTAGAGATTGGGATAAATCATACAATGATCTCTCGATATGGTTGGGTGTAATGCAACATTTTGTTCTTGGCATAATAGTGAAATTACAAACTGTACCTGCATACCATAGTCATCAAATGGTGCAAGGTATGTGTATTTTCCATTGACTTTTTTGGAATTCAAGTCTTGCATTGAAGGTTTTCCCTTCTGTAAACCTATCGTCCAAGTCGATGGTACATTCTTATATGGAAAATATGAAGGAACATTACTGTTAGCTGTTGCACAGGATGGTAATCGAAACATAGTACCAATTAC
Organism: Adansonia gregorii; assembly: GCA_038382025.1. Classification (NCBI taxonomy): domain Eukaryota; kingdom Viridiplantae; phylum Streptophyta; class Magnoliopsida; order Malvales; family Malvaceae; genus Adansonia; species Adansonia gregorii. Next base: position 3,637 of record JBBYHO010319634.1, on the reverse strand, counting down.
CTTTGCCATTGTAGAGGGTAAGACAAAAGAGGCATGGTCATTTTTTCTCAACAACTTACGTAGATATATTGTTAGACAACGTAGGATATGCTTAATATCTGATCGGCACGAATCCATAAAATCTGTGATCAGAGACTCAGGTAGTGCATAGAAACCTCCGCGTGCATATTCTATGTACTGCATTTAGCCTATTGCAGCCAACTTCATAAGGAGGTTTAACAATAAAGAGTTGTGTCGACAAATTATTAATATGGGTATGCAATCGCATTTATGGTTATTTACTCTCTTACAATCTTATCAATTTTAAGGTTTATCTATCAGTTGTTAATAAGCCCAAAAATTATCATACTATTTTTTTAGAGTACGAGTTGTGACAACCCCTTTTTCAGTGGTAGTATAAAAATCTTCCTACGGAGAATACAAAAGCGGCCGATTGGATTAATAGGATCCCATGGGAGAAGTGGGCACAATCATATGATGAAGGAAGACGATATGAACATATGATGACAAACTTGGTCGAATGTATAAATTCGATGTTGAAAGGGATTTGTCATCTTCCTATAACTGCTTTGGTGAGAGCCATATATTTTAGATTAGCAAAATTATTTAGGGTGATAGGGAACAAGCAGATTGCAATGATGGCAACTGGGCATAATTATTGTAAAACAGTCACAAATGCCATGCAAGAAAATCCAAGAAAAGCTAACTCATACCTTGTTCGGAGGTTTACACGAACAAATCAATCTTTTTGGTTGAGGACTTAGAAAACCCCCAAGAGGCAGTTGTGGCTCTGACATATAAAGTAAATCTTAATGAGAGGTGGTGTGACTGTGGGAAGTTTCAAGCGCACAGGTACCTATGTTCACGTGTTGTTGCTGCTTGTGCTCATATCCATATAGATTACATACTATATGTAGACAATGTTTATAGACTAGAGACTGTAAACAATGTTTATTGACACTAACTCATCAGGAATGAAGCTTATTGGCCGGAATATAATGATCAACAACTGTGCCCTAACCCAGAAATACGAAGAAATCCCAAAGGTCGACCAAAATCAAGTAGAATTCATAATGAAATGGATCTTAGGGGGAGAGGCAACCAAAGTGGTGTGGACTATGTAGGAATAAAGGCCATAGTCGAAAAATTGCCCTTATCAAGTCAGCACATCAGGAGAAAGTTCACATCATTGATTATCAGTTTTTGTTTATGATTATATTATGTATAATTAACTGTTTATATGCGTAACATTTATCACTTACAATTTCATGATGTAAATATTATTTTTTTAATGAAATGCAATTAAAGCTATTTTTTATTTATCTTGCAACACAAATAATAGAAACACATATTATAGGAAATAATATAATTACTATAGGAAATTAATATTTATAATATAATGATCATATAACTGTATATTATTAGAATTTATTATAATATAATTACTATTATAAAATATCTTTGAGATATAGTTATTAATTGTTGTAATATAATAATAACGATATAATGCATTTAACATGTAACCTACACAATTATTCTAATATAAATTATATCAATGTAATAAACATGATAAAATACTTTTTATTAATTATCTTTCAATATAAGAAACACAAAAAAAATTTTACAATACAAATGTATAACATTGACAGTATTGTATAACACCCTAAAACTGCATAACTGTTAAACTATAAGACTATAAATTGTATAATACAAGTGAGTCATACAAGTTTATATCTACTGACAGGGGCCTTATCACGAGTGTAGCACAACAGTGCAAGGCTCTCCTATTATGTGGTGGCAATACTCTTCGTTTAACATTTTCATCTTCATTGCCACATACGACCCTAGTTTGACATCTTTGGGGTCTTACTTCCACCATCGGTGCTTCTTCTTCAGTGGTTTCTTCCTGAGTCAGCATAGAATCCTTATGTTCGCTCATAACCCTAGTAATGTCTGCCATATCAAAAAACCCTAACCCACTACCCATGGAAGTAGTACATGGTGGGCCAAAATTAGGGAGGGTATCACTCTCTAAGAAGGTTTCAAACTGATATACACTTCTCATATGTGCTGCAAGTGACATAGGAGTCAAAAGGTTGACATCTAACTACTGGTGGGAGGTCCAGTCAACCACAGATATTATCATCATCCCCACCATGACTGAATGAATATTAGCGACTAGATGATACCCCAAGATCACGTTCTGGTTTAAGATGACTTAAGGACATCCTTGGTGCATTGGTATCATCAACCTCTACTGAAATAGGTTGATTCATCCTCCGACTAATTCCATGCCATCGAGTACGCTTGTGAAGCCCCATAAGAGGGTCTGGCTTTGAAGTTAGTTGATATTGTGAGCCACTCCTCACATCTTGAAATCCCGACGATTGGAAAATAAATGGTTGGCTTTGAATATAAAACCATCTGATATATTCATTTGATGGTGAGAAATTATTGTGCACAATTTCAAGACCTTGAACAATTCGTCTAGAACGTTTTCTCCAAAACAGAATCCAATTTGAATGCCTTTCAGCCCAGTTTTTGCATGATTATCGCACATATCAACTCTGTGAACTTCGTCAAGGTTCAAAGGTGGTTTGAGGATTGCTTGTTGCATCGCAAATTAGCTTTAAACACTATCTGACTAGTGTCATTCCATAATCTGAAAATATATTAATGCTTTGTTTACTCTCCAGATGTGGCTATTTTGGAAGGCTTATGATGGAAGACATTCCATAATTTTATCTGCAATATATGGCATCCATAGAAACTGTGACAAAATAGACAAAAATTAATACTGATCACATGCAATAAGTTAGCTTAAAAAAGAATGTACTTAAGGTAAACTATTATAAAATTTACCGTATTATGTCCCATGCAATCCAATCGTACTCTAATGCTTTCAACGTCCATAGTTGTATGATCAAACTGTTTTAAATTACACCATCTGTTCAAATACATATAAACTATAAATAAGCTGCTTGCAAATATAAGTTCTCTAAGAACAAATATAATACTTATATTTATTACCTTAACGTGAGGGGATGTACATAATTTTCTCTAACGATCGGTGCAAGAAATGGAAGTCGGTACCATGCCCATAACTGTAGTAGCATTAAACAGCCATCTATATCATTTGTCGCCTCAATTGTTACACGACAGAATTCCCTATACAAGAACCCTAAACATGTGAAATCCCAACTATACTTCCTTACTTCATTCAAATTTGCCAAAAGTGGAAGATACATCAAATGTACCCGATTTTCAAATTTATCGGCTATTAACATTCCACCAATGACACGTAAAATATATGATCGAGTAGCAGACTCCAGTTGTCATTTAGTTACATGTTCTGGGATATAACGAAACATTTCTATTAACTAAGTCATTTTGATAGTTGAGCCCTGAATGAAGTTTTCGGAAGGGATTACGCCTAACAATTCTTCGAATAAAGCCTCCCCCTGTAATAGACTTCCCCCTGTTACCTTCTTCCTATCAATTGGTAGACCCAGTTGAAGTGCAATATCCTCTAGTGTGATTGTGCATTCACCGTATAGAAAATGAAATGTATGCGTCTCAAGCCTCCATCGTCCAACCAATGCATGTATTAGTCCCATCTTATATTGACAACGATTAA